>CANTUQ010000421.1:5000-22500 GCA_947683425.1 Excoecaria cochinchinensis | reverse complement strand
CTAAAACCTTGGCACAGATCTAAGTCAAAATTCCCGCATAAAGATCCAATGAAAAAGAAAACACAAAAAAAGGATTTTTGTTTTTTAACAGTTTGGGGAATGGAAACGGAACTGCCTTTTGGTTCTCCCCGAAAACGACCTTCACTTTTTGAACCCATCTTTAAAAAACTCGAAAAAAAAATTATAAAGATGAAAAAAAATGGTTTTCGAATTCTAACAATTTTAGAAAAAAGAAGAAAATTATTTAGAAATTTCTCAAAAGAAAAAAAAAACTGGGTTATCAAAAACATTTTTTTTCCAAAAGAAAGAATAAAGAAACTTTCAAAATCAAAAAGAAATCCAATTTTTTTATCGGGATTTAGAGAAGTAGATAAATTAAATGAAACTAAAAACGAAAAAGATTCGATAATCAATAACAATAACCGGACGATTCATAAATTGTCCACCCCAATTCGATCTATTCCTTGGACAAATTATTCACTGATAGAAAAAAAAATGAAAGATCTTTATGCTAGAAGAAAGAAAATCATAAATCAAATAGAAAACATTACAAAAGAAAAGGAAAACAAAATTATAACCTCGGAAGTAACTATTAGTCCTAACAAAATAAGTTATAATACTAAAAAATTAAAATCATCAAAAAATATTTCGCACATATTAAAAAGAAGAAATGCTCGATTAGCACGTAAATTCCACTTTTTTATAAAAATTTTGATTGAAAAGATATACATAGATATCTTTTTAGGTATCATTAATATTCCGAGGATCAATGCACAACTTTTTCTTGAATCAACAAAAAAAATTATTATTAAATGCATTTACAATAATGAAAAAAATCACAAAAAAATTGATAAAACAAATCAAAATAAAATTCACTTTATTTCGATTATAAAAAAGTCAAGAAATACTGCTGTTATTAATAAGAATTCACAGATTTTTTGTGACATATCTTCTTTATCACAAGCGTATGTATTTTACAAATTATCACAAATCCCAATCCTTAACTTATATAAGTTAAGATCTATCTTTCAATACCATGGCCTTTTTCTTAAAAATGAAATAAAGGATTATTTTAGAGTCCAAGGACTGTTTAATTCCGAATTAAAAGATAAAAATTTTCGAAATTCTGTAATGAATCAATGGAAAAACTGGTTAAGAAGTCATTATCAATATAAATACGATTTATCTCAGATTAGATGGTCTAGATTAATACCACAAAAATGGCGAAATAGAATCTATCAACACCATACGGTCCAAAATAAAAAATTAAGCAAATGGAATTTATATGAAAAAGATGAAAAAGACCAAGTAATTCATTATGAAAAAAAAAATGATTTTGATGCAGACTTATTACCAAATCAAAAAGATAATTTTAAATTTAAAAAACACTATAGATATAATTTTTTATCATATAAATCTATTAATTATGAAAATAAGAAGGACTTTTTTATTTACGGATCGCCATTCCAAGTAACTAATAAAGAAGAGATTCCTTATAATTCCAACACAAATAAAAGCAAATTATTTGACATGTTAGAAGGTATTCCTATCAATAATTACCTAGCAGAAGATGATCTTATCGAAATAGATAAAAGCCCGGATAGAAAATATTGTGATTGGAGAATTCTCAATTTTTGTCTTAGAAATAAGGTCGATATTGAGTCCTGGATCGATACCGCAAGTAAAGATAAAAAAAATACTAAGACTACAACTACTAAGTATCAACTAATTGATAAAATTGATAAGAAAAATATTTCTTTTCTTACAATTCACCAAGATCAAGAAGTCAATTCATCCAACCAACCCTCCCCCTTTTTTGATTGGATGGGAATGAATGAAGAAATACAAAATCGTCTCATATCCAATTCCAATTTTGAACTTTGGTTCTTTCGAAAATTTGTGATACTTTACAACACATATAAGATAAAACCATGGACAATACCCATTGAATTTCTTCTTTTAAATTTTCATTTCTATGAAAATGTTAGTAAAAATACTAAAATCAACGGGAAGAAAAATGGCGACCTTTTTCTATCTATATCATCGAATAAAAAAAAAATTATTGAATTAGAGAATCAAAATTACGAAGAAAAAGAATCCGATGACCAAGTGGACTTTGGATCAGTTTTCGCAAATCAAGAAGAAGATATTGAAGAAGATTATATGGGATTAGATATGAATAAACATAGAAATAAAAAGCAAAACAAAAGTCATACGGAAGTAGAACTTCATTTCTTCCTAAAACGGTATTTATGTTTTCAATTAAGATGGAATGGTTCTTTAAATCAAAAAGTAATCAATAATATCAAAGTATATTGTCTCCTGCTTAGACTGATAAATCCACGAGAAATTATTATATCTTCTATTCAAAGGAAAGAAATAAGTCTGAATATTCTGATGGTTCAGAAGGATTTAACTCTTACAGAATTGATGAAAAAGGGAATATTGATTATCGAACCTGTCCGTCTGTCGGTAAAAAATGATGGACAATTTATTTTGTATCAAACGGTAGGTATCTTATTAGTTCATAAGAACAAACAAGAAATTAATCAAAAATATAGAGAAAATTTCTATGTTGATAAAAAGAATTTTACCGAATCTATTGAAAGACATTCCAATATAATTGGAAATAGAAACAAAAATGCTTATGATTTACTTGTTCCGGAAAATATTTTATCCCCTAAACGTCGTAGAGAATTAAGAATTCTAATTTCTTTCAATTTAAAAAATACAAACGATATTCATATAAATACAGAAATTTTCAATGGTAAAAACATAAAAAATGTTAGTCCCGTTGTGGATAAAAGCAAACATTTTGATATAGAAAAAAATAAACTAATTAAATTAAAATTTTTTCTTTGGCCCAATTTTCGATTAGAAGATTTAGCTTGTATGAATCGCTATTGGTTCGATACTAATAATGCCAGTCGGTTCAGTATGGTAAGGATATATATATATCCGCGGTTGAAATTTTAGTAAGAGTGAATTTTTCATATATATCTTATAACATATCTGATCTAGTATATGAAAACAAGGAGATAAACGCGTCATTCTTTTACATTCCATATTCCTTCCATTCTGGTACATGAAATACAATCATGTATCAATTAATGAATCAATGGAATTTTTTTACTTTTACTTTTAATTTTAGGTAGAATTTTTTTTTTTTATTTTTTGTAAGCGGAGAAATCGACTACCCTTAAAAAATTCAAAATTGGATTGGATTGATTAATGATAAATTTTATTTGACAAAATTTTGAATTACTAACAAAGTAAAGATTTTTGTGTATACCAAATGAAAATGAACTGGCGTTATTATATATTAATACATTATTAATAATTAATACATTATTAATAATTAATACATTATTAATATTAATACATTTTTTATTATTAATACATTATTTATTATTAATACATTTTTTATTATTACTGATCAATAAAAAATATCTTAAACTAAAAACTTAAAAAGGGGAGGGTTATGGTAAAAAATTCATTCATTTCAGTTAGTTCACAAGAAGAAAAAGACGAAAACAAGGGATCTGTTGAATTTCAAATAGTAAGTTTCACTAATAAGATACGAGGACTTACTTCACATTTGGAATTGCATAGAAAAGACTATTTATCTCAGAGAGGTTTGCGAAAAATTTTAGGAAAACGTCAACGACTGTTGTCTTATTTAGAAAATAAAAATAGAGTACGTTATAAAGAATTAATTAGTCGGTTGGATATGCGGAAGTCAAAAACTCGTTAATTCGAAGAGTTTTGCTTTTGTTGAATTATTTGATTTATTAGATCTTGAGATGAACTTCTTTTTGTTTTCAGTAATTCGTGGAATGGAAGAATGGATCGAGGAAACCCCTATGAATGTACCAGCTACACGAAAAGACCTTATGATAGTCAATATGGGTCCCCACCACCCATCAATGCATGGTGTTCTTCGACTCATCGTTACTCTAGACGGTGAGGATGTTATTGACTGTGAACCAATCTTAGGTTATTTACACAGAGGAATGGAAAAAATTGCGGAAAATCGAACAATTATACAATATTTGCCCTATGTAACACGATGGGATTATTTGGCTACTATGTTCACAGAAGCAATAACAGTAAATGGTCCCGAACTGTTAGGAAATATTCAAGTGCCTAAAAGAGCTGGCTATATCAGATTAATTATGTTGGAATTAAGTCGTATAGCTTCTCATTTGTTATGGCTTGGCCCTTTTATGGCAGATATTGGCGCACAGACTCCTTTTTTCTATATTTTTAGAGAGAGAGAGTTAATATATGATTTATTCGAAGCTGCCACCGGTATGAGAATGATGCATAATTATTTTCGTATCGGGGGGGTAGCGGCTGATCTACCTCATGGTTGGATAGATAAATGTTTGGATTTTTGCGATTATTTTTTAACAGGAGTTGTTGAATATCAAAAACTTATTACACGAAATCCTATTTTTTTAGAACGAGTTGAAGGAGTAGGTATTGTTGGTGCAGAGGAAGCAATAAATTGGGGTTTATCGGGACCAACGCTACGAGCTTCCGGAGTACAATGGGATCTGCGTAAAGTTGATCATTATGAGTGTTACGACGAATTTGATTGGGAAGTCCAATGGCAAAAAGAAGGAGATTCATTAGCTCGTTATTTAGTCCGAATTGGTGAAATGCTGGAATCTATAAAAATTATTCAACAGGCTCTGGAAGGAATTCCGGGGGGGCCCTATGAGAATTTAGAAACCCGACGTTTTGATAGAGAAAAGAATCCGGAATGGAACGATTTTGAATATCGATTCATTAGTAAAAAAACCTCTCCTACTTTTGAATTACCGAAACAAGAACTTTATGTGAGAGTTGAAGCCCCAAAAGGAGAATTGGGAATTTTTCTGATAGGAGATCAGAGCGGTTTTCCTTGGAGATGGAAAATTCGCCCGCCGGGTTTTATCAACTTGCAAATTCTTCCTGAATTAGTTAAAAGAATGAAATTGGCCGATATTATGACAATACTAGGTAGTATAGATATCATTATGGGAGAAGTTGATCGTTGAAATGATAATTGATACAACAGAAATACAAGCTATCAATTCTTTTTCTAGGTTAGAATCCTTAAACGAGGCCTATGGAATTATATGGGTGTTTGTCCCTATTTTGACTCTTGTATTGGGAATCACGATAGGAATACTAGTAATTGTATGGTTAGAAAGAGAAATATCTGCAGGGATACAACAACGTATTGGGCCTGAATATGCGGGTCCTTTAGGAGTTCTTCAAGCTCTAGCGGATGGGACAAAACTACTTTTCAAAGAGAATCTTTTTCCATCTAGGGGGGATACTCGTTTATTCAGTATTGGACCATCCATAGCAGTCATATCAACTCTATTAAGCTATTCAGTAATTCCTTTTGGGTATCACTTTGTTTTAACTGATCTAAATATTGGTGTTTTTTTATGGATTGCCATTTCAAGTATTGCTCCCATTGGACTTCTTATGTCAGGATATGGATCAAATAATAAATATTCCTTTTTAGGTGGTCTACGAGCTGCTGCTCAATCGATTAGTTATGAAATACCATTAACTCTTTGTGTGTTATCCATATCTCTACGTGCGATTCGTTGAAACGTAAACTTTTCGCTATTCCTTTCTTTTTAGGAAGAAGGCGAAATGAATTGACTAGATATCTTCATTTTTTATTCATCATTTTGGTTGATGAACGAAATTGGATAGTTATATGAGTGAAAAAAAAAAAACACCTTCGAAATTTGCAGTAAAAAAAATTGAGACTCATTTCCTATGTACAAGAGTAAAACAGAAATAAACAGAAGAAAAGAAGACTGTTTGCCCCAAGATTGGTTGATTAGTCATCCTGGCTTGAAGCGGGCTTAAAAGATCAACTTTATTGAGTTTTCACTATCATTTATAGGTATTCTCTATAGGTATTACTATAATGCTAACAGGTGATTGAGCAAAAATGAGTGGATGGTTAGGAACACTAAGATACACAAAGGATTCGTAATAGAGATTTTTAAAATTATCGAAAAAGATATTTCGACAAAAAGTATATTAATTGGGGTTTTAAATTGGTAGAAATGATCAAGCAGTACTCCCCATGATTCCGATCCAGAGTATGCTCCTACCCACCGATTAAAGAAATGACTATCCAGAACGAAATAATCCTTTCCTTTTTTTAATCCCCTTTTTTGTTTTTTCAGAAAGAAGAATAGGAATGAAAAAAACAAAAAGAATCGAATTACAATAGAAAAATCAATCTTTTTTATTCTTTTTTCCTATATCGATATTCATAGATATAGAATTCGTATCATAATTCGTAATATATAATTTTCGTAATCGAAAACGATAGGTTGAAATATCTATTAGTATTTTGACAAGGAATTTTACAAAGAGTATTTTATTGAAGGATTTAAGTTATTACTCAAGAAAGAAAAATTGAAATTATTAAAGGATGAGATCAATTCCGAAGTACTTTTTTGTTTTTAGTATTATAACAGATAGAATTTCATTGCTCGAATTTGGGAACGTCGATAGGTTTTATTTTATTTTGATCTGATCTATTCTACAAATATATCAAAATAAATAATACAATCTGGTCCTTAAATTTATTTATGGCCTTCGAGGAGCCGTATGAGGTGAGAATCTCATGTACGGTTCTGTAATAGCGATAGGAACAGTGATGTTATCATCGACTATGATTATCTAATAGTTCAAGTACAGTTGATATAGTTGAGGCACAATCAAAATCCGGTTTTTGGGGGTGGAATTTGTGGCGTCAACCTATAGGATTTATCATTTTTTTTATTTCTTCTCTAGCAGAATGTGAGAGATTACCTTTTGATTTACCAGAAGCAGAAGAAGAATTAGTAGCAGGTTATCAAACTGAATATTCGGGGATCAAATTTGGTTTATTTTATATTGCTTCCTATCTAAACTTATTAGTTGCTTCATTATTTGTAACAGTTCTTTACTTGGGCGGTTGGAATATCTCTATCCCGTATATATTCGTTCCTGAGTTTTTTGAAATAAATAACATAAGTGGAGTCTTTGGAACAACAATTGGTATCTTTATTACCTTGGTTAAAACTTATTTGTTCTTGTTCATTCCTATCACAACAAGATGGACTTTACCTAGACTAAGAATGGACCAACTTTTAAATCTTGGATGGAAATTTCTTTTACCTATTTCTCTCGGTAATCTATTATTAACAACCTCTTTCCAACTCCTTTCACTATAAAAAAAAGAATAATAAAAGAATATTTTTCTATATTCATGAGTTGTCTTCAAATCAAACAAGAGAAAAAAACAAACATAAAATTATTCAGAAAAATTCACGATATGTTTCCCATGGTAACTGGGTTCATGAATTATGGGCAACAAACCATACGGGCGGCAAGGTACATTGGTCAAAGTTTCATGATTACCTTATCCCATGCAAATCGTTTACCTGTAACTATTCAATATCCTTATGAAAAATTAATCACATCGGAGCGTTTCCGCGGTCGAATCCATTTTGAATTTGATAAATGCATTGCTTGTGAAGTATGTGTTCGTGTATGTCCTATAGATCTACCTGTTGTTGATTGGAAATTGGAAACTGACATTCGAAAGAAACGGTTACTAAATTACAGTATTGATTTTGGAATCTGTATATTTTGTGGCAACTGTGTTGAGTATTGTCCAACAAATTGTTTATCAATGACTGAAGAATATGAGCTCTCTACTTATGATCGTCACGAATTGAATTATAATCAAATTGCATTGGGTCGTTTACCAATGTCAGTAGTTGACGATTATACAATTCGAACAATTTTGAATTCAACTAAAAAAAAATGGATAAACCACTTTGATTGATTAAAAAGTACAATTATTAAACTCAAATTCAAATTATGTTTTGATCAAAAGGTATGGAACGGGGTTTCTTTCATTTTTCTTGGCCAATAACTACAAAAATTATAAATTCCAACTATTGATTTGATTGATGAAAATTGCATCGTAACTTAACTTAATTTGGATTGACAATCTATATCTATTATTGACAATCTATATCTATTAATATATCTAGTATCTAGAATTCTATCCATAATTATTTCGAAAATGAAAATGAAATTTATAATGCCCTTTTCGAGAAAGAATGAAATTAAATTAGCGCAATAGCGGTACATATAGTAATTAAATTATTTACAATTATTTTCAACACCCCTTATTCAATTAAGAGCCTATATCTATATATAGATATAAAATATATAATTATAATATAAAATATATAATTATAATATAAAAAAAATACAAAATATAGATATAAAATATATAATTATAATATAAAATATATAATTATAATATAAAAAAAATACAAAACAAAAAAAGTTTTTCCTGGTCAGGGTCAATACGGTCATGAAGAAACAATTCAATTTTTTTATCTCTTATTTTACGTGCAATGGATTTGCCTGGACTAATACATGATTTTCTTTTAGTTTTTCTGGGATTAGGTCTTATATTAGGAGGTTTAGGAGTAGTATTATTTACCAACCCAATTTATTCTGCCTTTTCATTGGGATTCGTTCTTGTTTGTATATCTTTATTTTATATTTTAGCAAACTCTCATTTTGTAGCTGCTGCACAGATCCTTATTTATGTGGGGGCTATAAATGTTTTAATTATATTTGCCGTAATGTTCATGAATGGTTCAGAATATTACAAAGATTTTAATCTTTGGACTGTTGGAAATGGGGTTACTTCTTTAGTTTGTACAAGCATTTTTATTTCACTAATTACTATTATTCCAGATACGTCATGGTACGGGATTATTTGGACTACAAGAACAAATCAGATTATAGAACAAGATTTAATAAGTAATGGTCAACAAATTGGAATTCATTTATCAACAGATTTTTTTCTTCCATTTGAATTCATTTCAATAATTCTTTTAGTTGCTTTGATAGGTGCGATTGCTGTGGCTCGTCAGTAATAAATCTTTAGAATTAGTAATCGAAATCCAAATTAAAACTGTTTTCTATGTTATCACATCTATTTTCCTTCAATTATATTTAAAGATTATTTATGATTTAGGTATAAATTCTTTTATTTGATTTATTATCCATATATTTCGTTGTTCTGTACTTGTGATATTCTTATTCTAGTCAATGCAATCCGTTGATGTTGAATTGTTGGTCATATTGAAATAAATCAAAATTGATAAGGAGTTCATCAATGATGCTCGAACATGTACTTGTTTTGAGTGCCTATTTATTTTCTATCGGTATCTATGGATTGATCACGAGTCGAAATATGGTTAGAGCCCTTATGTGTCTTGAACTTATACTGAATGCCCTTAATATAAATTTCGTAACATTTTCTGATTTTTTTGATAGTCGCCAATTAAAAGGAAATATTTTTTCAATTTTTGTTATAGCTATCGCAGCCGCTGAAGCAGCTATTGGGCCGGCTATTGTTTCGTCAATTTATCGTAACAGAAAATCCACTCGTATCAATCAATCGAATTTGTTGAATAAGTAGTATTAATCATATAGAATATAATTTTCGTATTCATTAATTCGAGTTGCCATGTATGATACGTAAGTTATCTGATCATGTTTGTGAAAATGTAATAAATTAAAGTATCTTGGCTCCATCTCATGAGTTGATCCAGAATTGAATAGAAAACTTCTGGTAAATCATTGATTCGTCTGGTGTCTAAATATATGATGATTCATTTAGAAATTTACTAGATTGAAATTTTATGACGTTAAAAAAATTAGAAATTCAATGTCACATTCAGTAAAAATTTATGATACATGTATAGGGTGTACTCAATGTGTCCGGGCCTGCCCCACAGATGTATTAGAAATGATACCTTGGGATGGATGTAAATCCAAGCAAATTGCTTCCGCTCCAAGAACCGAAGATTGTGTCGGTTGTAAGAGATGTGAATCCGCCTGTCCAACAGATTTCTTGAGTGTTCGAGTTTATTTATGGCATGAAACAACTCGAAGCATGGGTCTAGCTTATTGATATTTTCCAGAAAAACCCACTTGAATACATTTGATTTTTTGTTTATCGACAAAAACCCGTACTCGAAAAAAAGAATAAAATATATATATATATTATGTTTTCTAGCACGGGTTTTTCTAGTCCAAGTATATCTTATCTTGTCTTTACTACGAATTCTTTTCCTTGGTTAACAGTATTTTTAGTTTTACCGGTATCCGCGGGTTTATTAATTTTCCTTTTCCCTCATAGAGGAAATAAGGTAATCAGGTGGTATACTTTATGTATATGTATATTCGAACTTCTTTTAATGACTTATGCGTTCTATTATTATTTCCAATTGGAGGACCCATTAATCCAATTAACAGAAGATTATAAATGGATCCAATTTTTTTATTTTTATTGGAGACTAGGAATCGATGGATTTTCTTTAGGACCTATTTTACTGACAGGATTTATCACCACTTTAGCTACTTTAGGGGCTTGGCCGATTACTCGGGATTCCCGATTATTCCATTTTCTGATGTTAGCAATGTATAGTGGTCAAATAGGATTATTTTCGTCTCAAGATCTTTTACTTTTTTTTATCATGTGGGAGTTAGAATTAATTCCCGTCTATCTACTTCTATCCATGTGGGGGGGAAAGAAACGCCTGTATTCAGCTACAAAGTTTATTTTGTATACTGCGGGAGGTTCTGTTTTTTTATTAATGGGAGCTTTGGGTATCGCTTTATATGGTTCCAATGAACCAACATTCAATTTTGAAACATCAGCCAATCAATCATATCCTGTGGCGCTAGAAATATTTTTCTATATTGGATTTCTTATTGCTTTTGCTGTCAAATCACCGATTATACCTTTACATACATGGTTACCAGACACTCATGGGGAAGCGCATTACAGTACTTGTATGCTTTTAGCCGGAATCTTATTAAAAATGGGGGCGTATGGGTTGATTCGAATCAATATGGAATTATTACCTCACGCTCATTCTATCTTTTCTCCCTGGTTGATAATAGTAGGCATAATGCAAATAATCTATGCAGCTTCAACATCTCCCGGTCAACGAAATTTAAAAAAAAGAATAGCCTATTCTTCTGTATCTCATATGGGTTTCATAATTATAGGAATTTGCTCTATAAGTGATATGGGACTCAATGGAGCTATTTTCCAAATTATATCACATGGATTTATTGGCGCTGCACTTTTTTTCTTGGCAGGAACAGGTTATGATAGAATACGTCGTGTTTATCTTGACGAAATGGGCGGGATGGCTACCCCAATGCCAAAAATATTCACGACCTTCAGTATCTTATCACTAGCTTCCCTTGCATTACCGGGCATGAGCGGTTTTTTTGCGGAATTGATAGTATTTTTTGGAATAATTACCGGCCAAAAATATCTTTTAATGTCCAAAATATTAATTACTGGCGTAATGGCAGTTGGAATGATATTAACTCCTATTTATTTATTATCTATGTTACGCCAGATGTTCTATGGATACAAACTGTTTAATGCCCCAAACTCTTATTTTTTTGATTCTGGACCGCGGGAATTATTTGTTTCGATCTCTATCCTTCTGCCTGTAATAGGTATTGGGATTTATCCGGATTTCGTTTTCTCATTATCAGTTGACAGGGTCGAAGCTATTCTATCTAATTATTTTTATAGATAGTTTTTCTAAATAAAAAAGAAATCCTATGATTTTTTAAAATTGAAAATCCTTAGGTTATACAATGAAAAAACTTATTTTTTTCGTCTCTTAAATTTTAATTTTAGTTCAAAAAAAAGGAATTGTAACCAAAAATTTTTGGCATTTGTGAGAACTTTTTGAATCAAGTAATATGATGGTTCAAAAGGTTCTCAACGGCTTACCTGAAGTTTTTTGTATCTATGCTTTGTTGTCCTATAGAGTTGCATTCGTCAGACCCTTTCTTCAATTGTTAATTGTTAATGTAAATGAACCATAACTATGGAGTCCTATTCCTACTAAATTAACTCCAAAATAGCATATCCAAATTATAAGAAAACCCATAGAAGCGACAATTGCGGAATTTAAACCCTCCCAATTTTTATTTGTTCGAGTATGAAAATAAATCGCGAATATGGTCCATGTAATAAATGCCCAAGTTTCTTTTGGGTCCCAATTCCAATATGATCCCCATGCTTCATTAGCCCAGACTGCTCCCGAAAGAATACCTATCGTTAAAAAAATAAACCCCATACTTATAATTCGATAACTCCAGTCATCTAATTGTTGAATCAATTGAAACCTATAATAATTCCTAAAAGAAAGAGACAAAATATTTCTTAAAACATTCTTTTGTTCCGTCATATATTGTATCTCATTAAAGTAAAATGAATCATTTAATAAATTATTGTTTTTATCACCAATTCTTATGATTTTTCGAAATGTGATTATTAGAAATGCTACTGATAATAATGATCCACACAAAAGAGCTGCATAGCCCAATATCATCATACTTACGTGCATCATTAACCACTGGGATTGGAGAGCAGGCACTAAGATTTCGGATTGATGCATGCCGGTTAAAAGACCCGAAGTGGCAAACCCTTGAGTAAAAAAAGTACTTGGCGCGGTTATTGCGCTTAAATAATTTTTATGTTTTTTAAAATACGGAACCATATAAATAACAGAAAACGCCCATGAAAGAAAGATTAATGATTCATATAAATCACTTAATGGTAAATGTCCCCCCAAAAACCAACGAGTAACCAATAATCCTGTTATACAGAAAAAAGTAGTTATCATGCCCTTTTCTGACGAATCATATAGTTCTACAAAATCATCGACTAATAAGATTATCAAATGAATTGTAATTACAATTGACACGAATGAAAAAGATATATGAGTTAATATATGTTCTAAAGTCAAAAATATCATAAAATTTTAAAAATTTAAAATTAAGTGGTTCCTCTATTATATAGAATTATATAGAATTGAAATCAGGAAGTGAATTCATTATAGGATTTATTGTATCCTTTTGAAAATTACAGGATGTTATGCCGCCACTCGGACTCGAACCGAGATGCTCTAGCACTGCTTCCTAAGAGCAGCGTGTCTACCGATTTCACCATAGCGGCTTGCTCAAAATCATAATAATCGATTTTTATTTAATCGTCGAGCTTAGTCAATTCAATGCAATATCTTTTACGAAACATTCAAATTCATGAAAAAAAAAAATTCATTTAAGAATGCAAAATCGAATTTTTTTTATGAATTACAATTTGAATATTACATTCAAGAGATGTATGGAACTATTTTATTGCTTAGGTTTTTAGTGTGGAGAAAGTTTGGGTTAGGGTTTAGAAACCCAATTCGGTATTGATCTGGGCATATCATATAACAAAAAAATTTTGAGTTCTGCTCCGTACTTAAAAAAAAAAATCGTGTTTAATTAAATTTAATATATATCTTGATCTAGTTTCTAACCCAAGTATTAAATTAAATCATTCAAAATTGACATTGACACATTTTTTCTAAATAAAATCTGAAAGGCACTTTTATTATTTTATTAATTTTATTAACTGGATTGAAAGCGACAAAAAGTCTATTTTATTTTTATATAGTGATTTAGAATAATATTAGTCAATTATTTTATTTTAATTCAATAATGTTCTCCTTTTTAATTTTAATTAAAGGTCTTATATCTGTTCGGCTCTTTTAGATTCAAATAGTATACATATATTCAAGTAGTATACATAAAAATATATATTGAAATTAAAATAGTATAAAAAAAAAATACAAAACTAAAAACTTATGAATATTTATTATTGTGATAAATGGTTCGACGGGGAAAATAATAAATAATAATCCCCATCCTGAAAATGATAAAATAGCCTAACAATAAAAAATAAAAAGAACAGTGAAATTTTGTGTCTTCTCTTTTTTTGCAAACAAAAAAGTACCATTTTTCGAATTCAGTAGACAAAAGAATTCTTTATTCTACATATGATAAAAGCAAAAGTAGGTCCATTTAATATTGATGAGTTCCAAAAATTAAAAAAGAATGAAGGGAAATCTTTATATATATCTTCTTTATCTTTATATATCTTTCTATTTATTTTATATTATATAATTATATTTATATAATTATATAATATAAAATAAATAATATAAAATAAATAATATAATATATAATATAATATAAAATAAATATTTATATAATATAAAATAAATATTTATATAATATAAATAATATAAATAAAATTAATTTTCGATTTTTTATATAATATTTATATAATATATATCTATTTTATATCTATTTTTATATATTTATTATATAGATATGCATTATAGATATAATAGATACATTTTATATTATATATAATTTACTAATATATATTAGATATTCGATTTTTTATATTCTATGTTTCATATTAGAAATTTCTATTGTAAATTATAAAATTTATATTAGAAATTATAAAAAATAAACGAAATTAGACGTTTTTCGTTATCATATCAAGTAAAATTAGATTATTCCAACCTTTCATTTTTGATTTGTCGCACAAAAAAACTTTTTGAATTACCTGTAGAAAGAGATTTCGCTAACGAAAACGCCTTCAATACTGCCCAATATCCCTTTCTTTTCAAAATGTTTTTTCGAATACGCTTTTTTGATATAGAAGTGCGCTTTTTTGGAACTGCCATTCAAAAATAAAGAAGTTATTTCTTGTTATAGTTGGATGTGAAAGACATTTATTGTTAAAAGTTAAAAAAAAAACGTTCTTTACTATTCTATTCATTATCTATTAGTCTGAAAATTATACTCTTTTCATAAAATATAAAAGAAGGCTATCCGCCTATTTTATTTATATTTCTATCTTTTTCGTTATATTACATGTATAAAATATAAAAATACATTAATCATTAATAAAGCTTAAGAACCTAAAATTTTTTTTATTTATAATTTATATTAAATAAAAAAAATTTAGCAATTCTTTACCTTTACCCATGTAAAATAAAAGTGTCAAATATGATATGACAGGTTTTCGACAAACATAATGAAAGTTAATAAATCCATTCCAAAATGCACTAGTTAATGATTCTGAATTCTGAATAAAGCAACAAAAATTAATAATTATTTATTTTATTGAATCCAGGGTAAAATCATCTTTTTTTTATTATTCCTATCACTATCAAAATGCAAAATACTCCTTTTGTTATTTAGTTTTGTTATTTAAAATTCTTTATCTATTCTCTATGTATATAAAAACTTGTAATTAAAAATAAGTAATTAATTCAATAATAATTCATTTTTTTTTTTTTAGTTCGAATAAGTTTAGTTAGAATAAGTATTTTTTTCCTAGTATTTTTATTTGATCAATTCTAACTTTTTAATTTAAATATGTGAAGTATTTTGTAAAAATTCAGAATAGTTTAATAATTAAGAATAGAAAATTAAATTAATTAATTTAAGTTTTACATATATATATTTTCATTTATTTATTTTTTTTATTGACTGACTTATTTAAAAAGATATAAGAGCCGATGAATCAAAAACAAGAAATAATTAATTAGTAATTCAAAATTTTTTTTATGGAACATATATATCAATATTCATGGATTATACCTTTCGTTACATTCCCAGTCCCTATGTTAATAGGAGCGGGACTACTCCTTTTTCCGGCGTCAACCAAAAACCTTCGGCGTATGTGGGCTTTTCCAAGTGTTTTATTGTTAAGTATAGTTATGATTTTTTCAATCGATCTGTCTATTCAGCAAATAAATAGCAGTTTTATTTATCAATATATATGGTCGTGGACCATCAATAATGATTTTTCTTTAGAGTTCGGACACTTGATTGACCCACTGACTTCTATTTTGTTAGTATTAATTACTACAGTTGGAATTATGGTTCTTTTTTATAGTGACAATTATATGTCTTATGATCAAGGCTATTTGATATTTTTTGCTTATATGAGTTTTTTCAATACTTCAATGTTGGGATTAGTTACTAGTTCTAATTTGATACAAATTTATATTTTTTGGGAATTGGTTGGAATGTGTTCTTATCTTTTAATAGGTTTTTGGTTCACACGACCCATCGCATCGAATGCTTGTCAAAAAGCATTTGTAACTAATCGTGTAGGAGATTTTGGTTTATTATTAGGAATTTTAGGTCTTTATTGGATAACGGGCAGTTTCGAATTTCGGGATTTATTCAAAATATTCAATAACTTGATTTATAATAATCAAGTTAATTTTGTATTTGTTACTTTGTGTGCCTTTCTATTATTTTCTGGCGCAATTGCTAAATCGGCGCAATTTCCTCTTCATGTATGGTTGCCAGATGCTATGGAAGGGCCTACTCCTATTTCAGCTCTGATACATGCTGCTACTATGGTAGCGGCGGGAATTTTTCTTGTAGCTCGGCTTTTTCCTCTTTTCGTAGTCATACCTTACATAATGAATCTAATAGCTTTGATAGGCATAGTAACAGTCTTTTTAGGAGCTACTTTAGCTCTTGCTCAAAAAGATATTAAGAGGGGTTTAGCTTATTCTACAATGTCTCAATTGGGTTATATGATGTTAGCTCTAGGTATGGGGTCTTATCGAGGAGCTTTATTTCATTTGATTACCCATGCCTATTCGAAAGCATTGTTGTTTTTAGGATCTGGATCCATTATTCATTCAATGGAAACTATTGTTGGTTATTCTCCAGACAAGAGTCAAAATATGGTTCTTATGGGCGGTTTAACAAAACATATTCCAATTACAAAAACTTCTTTTTTATTAGGAACACTTTCTCTTTGTGGTATTCCGCCCTTCGCCTGTTTTTGGTCCAAAGATGAAATTCTTAATGATAGTTGGTTGTATTCACCTATTTTCGCAATAATAGCTTCTTTCGCTGCGGGATTAACTGCATTTTATATATTTCGTATTTATTTACTTACTTTTGAAGGACATTTAAATGTTAATTTTCAAAATTACAGTGGGGAAAAAAATAGTTCATTTTATTCAATATCTTTATGGGGGAAACAAGGATCAAAAACGCTTAACAAAACTTTTCGTTTATTAGCTTTATTAACAATGAATAATAATGAAAGGACTTCTTTTTTTTGTAAGAACACATATCAAATTGATGGTAATGCAAAAAATATGACGCGGCCCTTTATTGCTGTTAATAATTTTAACACTAAAAGGATTTTTTCCTACCCCCATGAATCGGATAATACTATGTTATTTCCTATGCTTGTCTTGGTACTATTTACTTTGTTTATTGGAGCCATAGGAATTCCTTTCAATCAATTCAATCAAGAAGAAATCAATTTGGATATATTGTCAAAACTGTTAACTCCATCTTTAAACCTTTTGCATCAAAATGAAAAAAATTCTGTGGATTGGTATGAATTTGTAACAAATGCAACTTTTTCAGTCAGTATAGTTTTTTTCGGAATATTTATAGCGTCCTCTTTCTATAAGCCTGTTTATTCATCCTTACAAAATTGGAATTTCTTTAATTCGTTCGCTAAAGAAAAAGA
>CANTUQ010000420.1:0-120434 GCA_947683425.1 Excoecaria cochinchinensis | reverse complement strand
TTATCTATGTGAATGGATTGCGCTTTAATTAATTGCATTGTATGGAAATTTGATGAAACAATGATTCAAAACTTAATTATAATATTAATTAAGGTACATATAAATGAGAAGTCCCGAACCCGCTCTGGTCTTGGGCTCAATGAGGTTAGAGGTCCATCTCAATGTTTCATTGGGATGGAACCTCCAAAATATCTCTTGTTTCCCATCAAAAGGCCTAATCAACATAATCCTAGGCTCCAGGGGGTTAGAGGATCATCCTAATGTTCTATTGGGCTGAGACCTCCAAGATCCCTCTGGTTTGCCAAAAATGGATATTTATGCGTTGTGTAATCCTAGGTTCCATGAGGTTAGAGGATCATCCTAATGTTTTATTGGACTGGCACCTCTAAGATCCTATTGGCTTACCCAAAATGGATATATATGCGCCGTCTTAGGCTCACTGAGGCTAGACGACCCTTCCCATTGTTCTATTGGGTGGTGACTCCAAGAAACCTCCTTGTTGCCCAATATAGATGCACTTGTAATTCGTTGCAAGTTTTAATGAAACTCATCCCGATCACCCAAAAAGCGGGCGGTTCGGGGCCCCCCGGGGTTCGGCGCGCGTCACAATACCCCATCGCGTACTTGCACTGGGTGCGCTCCTGACGAAGCATGACTTGGCGAACCTTCATTATACCAGGCTCTATCGCGCTCGCGATAGAGACCGGGCACTTCTCCTTTCGCATTCATGCTCGGAGGCACGCTCGCGCTGGGGCTCGGCTTACCGCGGCTAGCCCTACTGAGCCCTCTATCGTGCTCGCGACATGCGTCACACCAGCGATAGAGGGCTCCTCAGCATCACAAAGGCCATTCCGCACTCTGTCGCTCTCGTGACAATCATCGCGCTCACGACAGAGCCCAGAATTGCCAAAAAACTCAGCATTCTGCACTTCACTTCAAGCCCAACATTTTTCAAAACCACTCATTCATGCAATCTCATGTTAAATCATCATTCCAGTCCATTCAAACATGCTAAGGATCAAATCATACTCTCCATACAATAATTATGAACAAGAAATAAACTTAAAATACAAATTACATCACAAGAACATCTAACCCAAAATCCACACACAGCTCTTGCCAATATCACTACAAAACTCACACATAGCTCAACAAAACACTAGCATTTTATACCATCTTAACTACTCAACAAACAAACACAAGCATATACACATGCATCGCACTCAAAACTCAGAAATTAACAATCAAACCATGATCCGAGAAGAAATAAGTAAGACAACTCCCAAACCTAAAAATGAATCTTCAAACCATCCACTTCAAAATCTCACTTTCTCTTTTCTTTGCTCTTCCTTCTCTCCTCCAATTTTTGCACACAGCCAAATACACACTTAAATCAAACCATTCATTCACTTTTCCAAAACCAAAAAATAAAGAAGAAGAAGAAGAAACGAGACCCAAAAGACTTACCTCTTCAAGGCCCAGCTCAAAACTTAGCAAAACCCATTCAACCTTGAAGAACCAACTCAAGCAAAGATAAGGAGAATCCCAAAATGAAAAGAAAGGGAAGTGGGGAACGGGAATGGGGCATGAAAGAGGAAGAACTCAGCTTCCATGGGAAGCTTCCCCTTTTTCTGCCCTCCCCTCCTCTCTCTTCCTTTTTCATTAAATGCTCACATACCTAGTCCACATGGCATAATCCTATAGGACCCAAGATCCATCTTTGACTTTCTTTATCCTTTGCACCATACACAACCCTCACCTAAATAAAATCCTCACTTAACACTTAATCCTTGGTATCATACTCATAATCCACTAGATAAACTCCTCACTTTAAAACTTTGCTTAATTCTTCACTCAACAATTTAATTAGTTTTGCCAATTATCCTCAATTACTCAAATTCCCAAATGCCGAATTTACTGAAATACCCTTAATTTTCTGACTCAGCACGCAAATTCCGACTAGGCACTTTTTGGGTCTTTACAATCACTCCCCCTTAAGAAATTTCATCCTCGAAATTTCCCCGCTAACCTCTAATATAACAACCCAAAACTGAACATAAACAAAAGCTAATAACACAAACTTACCGGATGGCCCTGCTCGTTCAGCTGCATCTTCTCTAATCATTGCATACACTCGCGGTCGCACATACACTTCTTCAGTTGGCGATTTTTGCACTGTTTTCGACGGCGCCTGAGAAGGTCGTCCACTGCCTCTACCACTTCGATTCCCTATCAATCTATGTCTACTCACTCTACTCTCGGGTTGATCCTGAATCTCTCTTCACTCCGGACAACTGGCTATCATATGCTCTTTGCTTCCACATCTGAAGCACGCTCCAGAGATCCTTCTACACTCGCCCCAATGGCGTTTCTGATAATGCTCGCAGTTCGGGATCACACTTCCCTTACTAGAGGGTGACGCTACACTCCCAACTTTCGAATGCACTGGAATCGATCTTTTCGCTCCTTGGCCACTCAGAATACCTCTTGATTTCTTACCACTCCCATGTTCGCTATTCGGGGCTCTCCTCTTCTGTTCAATCTTCTTCATAATCAACTCAGCTTCCTCTAATTTGATTGCTGCCGCAACTAGCTGATAATAGTTGACCGGTTGCATGACTGCCATGGCCGACAACGGTCCTCGAATCATTTCCCTCAAACAATCCCTGAAGTGTCTACACTTAAACTCTTTCGTCAAAAGCAACTCGGGCACATACTTGCTCAACCGGCTAAACTCCTTCTCGTACTCACTCACTGTCATACCCCGCTATTTCAAACTGATGAACTCGTTCCATTTGGCTCTCTGGTATGCCTTCGTCACATACTTCTGTTCAAACTCTTGCTTAAAGAAGTCCCATGTCAACTCAGCTGGTCATTAAGCACAAGCTTCCACCAATCGTACACTGGCCCTTGAAGTAGCGACACAGCGCAAGATACCCTCTGATTTACGGGGCAACTAATCTCTTGCAAAATTCGGTCTACTCTCTCAATCCAGAACTTAGCCACATCCGATTGGTCCAACAAAGTCACATGAAAATCTTCCCCTCCTCTCTTTCTCAGCAACTCAGTAGGAGCCTTAGGAGCTATTAACTTATCCACTAACTGAACCAAACCTTGTACTAAGGCGGATTCTCAAATCCCATACCAGGCATATCATGACGCTCATTATGCTGATGTTGGGAAGCAGACTCCTGAACTCTAACCGCATTAACACTGTTCGTTGTCTCACCCACATTCTCACTTGGATCAGACTCCATCTAGACACTACACAAGACACATCTGCATTAGGCCACGACACAAAACCGACTCACATGCAAAGACTTGACACTCAAACAATCAAAGACAACTAGAATCGCCTAAACCGATGCTCTGATATCACAAAATTGTAACACCCCGATACCCTCGTTGGAAGGGTAATGAAGCACTACCGCGACACTCACTCAAAACATTCATACATCACAGCGGAAGCATACAATGGCAATAATAAAACTTATAATCTTAACATATAATCAAATATCTTATATACATCATTCAAAATTACATAAGGATCCTTATGACAAAAATTACATATGCCACTATTCAAAAGAATACATATACAAAAAGAATACAGGAGGAGTACAAAATAAAACAAAACTCTACTTCTAGTGGCCAACTCTGCAGATGCGCGACTCGAGCGAAACCAAAACCTGCCACCTACACGGGAAGAGAACCCCTGCTAAGAGATAATGTTTAGCGGGGAGGAACAAAGATAATAGAACATTATACAATAATATCATGCAACTACATATGTAAATAAGCATCAACAGACTGAATTCACTAAATAGGAGAAACAAAAATACATGAATAATAATCACTATAAGAAAGTAGGGCTTAATATCAATATGCATAAAATAATTACACTAACTGAAATCACTTAATAATCATAACATTTCACTAAGCAAAATGCCAAACACTTTAAACCATAGCCTGAATTTCAGTGGTGGTGGATACGGGAACACTACACTGGAGACCGAAGCCTCAAAACATTTAATACCCTAAGGTAGCACGGGAGATCGAAGTCTCAAAACATTTTTACTAAGACCATAACGGAGGTCAACCGTAACCATTAGACCCAAAGCGGGGTCAACACTGGCAGCTGCACTCACTATCCCTTTATAAGCATGCTTATCTATCCACTACTATGATACTTCAGGCTCAACTACACACTCACAATTACAATACTTTAAATTATCCAAAGACATGAATCAAAATACTATCATTATCATTATTCACTAATACAACACTAGGACGATAATGTTAGTAAGGCACAAGCAATACGTGAACAAAACTATAGTGAGAAACTGTGCAAAGCGGGACAAGAAGAAACAATTCAGAAAAATAGGGCAGGCAGGAAGGGCCTCTGTCGCAATCGCGATGCGCGTCGCGCTCGTGATAGAGCACAGGGTACCCCGTTGTGCGGTCATGCTAGGCATGCTCCCGATGAAGCACGCTTGGCGGACCTTTACTATACCAGGCTCTATCGCGCTCGCAACAGAGACCGGGCACTTCCCCTTCGCGTTCGGGCTCGGAGGAATGGTCACGCTGGGGCTTGGCTTCCCGCAGCTCGCCCTACCGAGCTCTCTGTCGTGCTCGTGACATGCATCGCGCACGCGATAGAGGGCTCCTTAGCATCACAAAGGCCATTCCGCACTCTGTCGCGCTCGCGACAGAGCCTAGTTTTGCCTAGAAACTCAGCATTCTGCACTTCACTTCAAGCCCAACAATTTTCAAACCACTCATTCATGCAATCTCATGTTAAATCATCACACCGGTGCATTCAAACATGCTAAGGATCAAATCATACTCTCTATACACTAATTATGAATGAGAAATAAACTCAAAATAAAAATTACATCATAGGAACATCTAACCCAAAATTCACACACAGCTCTTGCCAATATCACTACAAAACTCACATATAGCTCAACAAAACACTAGCATTTTATAACATCTTAACTACTCAACAAACAAACACATGCATATACACATGCATCGCACTCAAAACCCAGAAATTAACAATCAAACCATGATCCGAGAAGAAATAAGTAAGATAACTCCCAAACCTCAAAAATGAAGCTTCAAACCGTCCACTTCAAAATTCCACTTTCTCTTTTCCTTTGCTCTTCCTTCTCTCCTCCGATTCTTGCACAAAACCCAGCCAAATACACACTTAAATCAAACCATTCATTCACTCTTCCAAAACCAGAAAATAAAGAAGAAGAAGAGATGAGACCTACAAGACTTATCTCTTCAAGACCCAGCTCAAAACTCAGCAAAACCCACTCAACCTTGAAGAACCAACTCAAGCAAAGGTGAAGAGCATCCCAAAATGAAAAGAAAGGAAAAAGGGGAATGGGAATGGGAATGGGGCAAGAAAGAGGAAGAACTCAGCTTCTACGGGAAGCTTCCCCTTTTTCTGCCCTCCCTTCCCTCTCTCTTCCTTTTTCATTAAATGCTCACCTACCTAGTCCACATGCATAATCCTATAGGACCGAAGATCCATCTTTGACTTTCTTTATCCTTTGCACCATACACAACCCTCACCTAAATAAAATCCTCACTTAACACTTAATCCTTGGTACCATACTCATAATCCACTAGATAAACTCCTCACTTTAAAACTTTGCTTAATTCTTCACTCAACACTTTAATTAATCTTGCCATTTATCCTCAATTACTCAAATTCCCAAATGCACAATTTATTAAAATACCCTTAATTTTTCGACTCAGCACGCAAATTCCGACTCTGCCCTTTTTGTGTCCGTTACAATCACCCCCCCTTAAGAAATTGTGTCCTCGAAATTTCCCTGCAACCTCTAATCCAACAACCCAAAACCGAACATAAACAAAAGCTAATAACACAAACTCTCCGGAAGGCCCTGCTCGTTCAGCTGCATCTTCTCTAATTATTGCATACACTCGTGGTCGCACATACACTTCTTCAGTTGGCGATTTTTGCACTGTTTTCAGCGGCGCCTGAGAAGGTCATCCACTGCCTCTACCACTTCGATTCCCTATCGATCTATGTCTACTCACTCTACTCTCGGGTTGATCCTGAATCTCTCTTCGCTCCGGACAGCTGGCTATCATATGCTCTTTGCTTCCACATCTGAAGCACGCTCCAGAGATCCTTCTACACTCGCCCCAATGGCGTTTTTGATAATGCTCGCACTCCGGGATCACACTTCCCTTACTAGAGGGTGACGCTACACTCCCAACTTTCGAATGCACTGGAATCGATCCTTTCGCTCCTTGGCCACTCAGAACACCTCTTGATTTCTTACCACTCCCAAGTCAGCTATTCGGGGCTCTCCTCTTCTGTTCAATCTTCTTCATAATCAACTCAGCTTCCTCTAATTTGATTGCTGCCGCAACTAGCTGATAATAGTTGACCGGTTGCATGACCGCCATGGCTGACAACGGTCCTCGGATCACTTCCCTCAAACCATCCTCGAAGTGTCTACACTTAAACTCTTTCATTAAAAGCAACTCGGGCACATACTTGCTCAACCGGCTAAACTCCTTCTCGTGCTCACTCACTGTCATACCCCGCTGTTTCAAACTGATGAACTCTTTCCACTTGGCTTCCCGGTATGCCTTTGTCATATACTGCTGTTCAAAATCTTGCATAAAGAAGTCCCATGTCAACTCAGCTGGTCATTGAGGGTTACGAAGCACAAGCTTTCACTAATTGTACGCTGGCCCTTGAAGTAGCAACACTGCACAAGATACCCTTTGATTTACGGGGCAACTAATCTCTTGCAAAATTCGGTTTACTCTCTCAATCCAGAACTCGGCCACATCCGATTGGTCCAACGAAGTCCCATGAAAATCTTCCCCTCCTCTCTTTCTCAGCAACTCAGTAGGAGCCTTAGGAGCTGTGAACTTATCCACTAACTAAAGCAAACCTTGCACTAAGGCCGGATTCTCAAATCCCATACTAGGCATATCATGACGCTCATCATGCTAATGCTGGGAAGCAGACTCCTCAACTCTAACCGCAATAACACTGTCCATTGTCTCACCCACATTATCTCTTGGATCAGACTCCATCTAGACACTACATAAGACACATCTGCATTAGGCCACGACGTAAAACCAACTCGCATGCAAAGACTCGACACTCAAACAACCAAAGACAACCAGAACTGCCTCAACCGGCGCTCTGATACCACAAAATTGTAACACCCCAATACCCCTTTTGGAAGGATACCAGAGCGCTACCACGACACTCACTCAAAACATTCATACATCACAGCGGAAGCATACAATAGTAATAATAAAACTTATAATCTTAACATATAATCAAAATATCTTATCTACATCATTCAAAATTACTTAAGGATCCTTATGACAAAAATTACATATGCCACTATTCAAAAGAATACATATACAAAAGAATACAGGAGGAGTGCAAAATAAAACAAAACTCTACTCCTAGTGGCCAACTCTGCAGATGCGCGACTCGAGCGAAACCAAAACCTGCCACTTACACGGGAAGAGAACCCATGCTAATCGATAATGCTTAGTGGTGAGGAACAAAGATAACAGAACACTATACAACAATATCATGCAATTACATATGTAAATAAGCATCAACAGACTGAATTCACTAAATAGCAGAGATAGAGATACATGAATCATAATCACTATAAGAAAGTAGGGCTTAATATCAATATGCATAAAACAATTACACTAACTGAAATCACTCAATAATCATAACACTTCACTAAGCAAAATGCCAAACACATTAAACCATAGCCTGAATTTCAGTGGTGGTGGATACGGGAACACTACACTGGAGATCGAAGCCTCAAAAAATTTAATACCCGAAGGTAGCACGGGAGACTGAAGTCTCAAAACATTTTAACTAAGGCCATAATAGAGGTCAATCATAATCACTAGACCCAAAACGGGGTCAAGATTGGCAGCTGCACTCACTATCCCTTTATAAGCATGCTTATCTATCCACTACTATGACACTTCAGGCTCAACTACTCACTCACAATTACAATACTTTAAATTATCCAAAGACACAAATCAAAACACTATCATTATCATTATTCACTAATACAACACTAGGACAATAATGTTAGTAAGGCACAAGCAATACATGAACCAAACTATAGTGAGAAACCATGCAAAGCGGGACAAGAAGAAACAATTCAAAAAAATAACGCAGGTAGGAAGGGCCTCTGTCGCGATCACGATGCGCGTCGCGATAGAGCACAGGGTACCCCATCACATGCTCGCGCTAGGCACGCTCCCGACGAAGCTTGGCTTGGTGAACCTTCACTATACCGGGCTCTGTCGCGCTCGTGACAGAGACCAGGCACTTCCCCTTCGCGTTTGCGCTCGGAGGCACGCTCGGGGGCTCGGCTTACCGCAGCTCACCCTACCGAGCTCTCTATCGAGCTCGCGACATGCACCGTGCCCGTGACAGAGGGCTCCTCAGCATCACAAAGGCCATTTCGCACTCTGTTGCTCTCGCGACCGAGTCCAGAATTGCCCAGAAACTCAGCATTCTGCACTTTACTTCAAGCCCAACAATTTTCAAAACCACTCATTCATGTAATCTCATGTTAAATCATTACTCCAATGCATTCAAGCATGCTAAGGATCAAATCATACTCTCCATACACTAATTATGAACAAGAAATAAACTTAAAATACAAATTACATCACAAGAACATCTAACCCAAAATCCACACACAGCTCTTGCCAATATCACTACAAAACTCACATATAGCTCAACAAAACACTAGCATTTTGTACCATCTTAACTACTCAACAAACAAATACATGCATATACACATGTATCGCACTCAAAACTCAAAAATTAACAATCAAACCATGATCCGAGAAGAAATAAGTAAGACAACTCCCAAACCTCAAAAATGAAGCTTCAAACCGTCCACTTCAAAATCCCACTTTCTCTTTTCCTTTGCTCTTCCTTCTTTCCTCCGATTCTTGCACAAAACCTAGCCAAATACACACTTAAATCAAACCATTCATTCACTCTTCCAAAACCAGAAAATAAAGAAGAAGAAGAAGAAATGAGACCCACAAGACTTACATCTTCAAGACCCAGCTCAAAACTCAGCAAAACCCACTCAACCTTGAAGAACCAACTCAAGCAAAGATGAAGAGCATCCCAAAATGAAAGAAAGGGAAGAGGGGAACGGGAATGGGGCAAGAAAGAGGAAGAACTCAGCTTCCACGGGAAGCTTCCCCTTTTTCTGCCCTCCCCCCCCCCCCCCCCCCCTCTCTCTTCCTTTTTCATTAAATGCTCACCTACCTTGTCCACATGGCATAATCCTATAGGATCCTGGGGCAAGAAAGAGGAAGAACTCAGCTTCCACGGGAAGCTTCCCCTTTTTCTGCCCTCCCCCCCCCCCCCCCCCCCCCTCTCTCTTCCTTTTTCATTAAATGCTCACCTACCTTGTCCACATGGCATAATCCTATAGGATCCAAGATCCATCTTTGACTTTTTTTATCCTTAGCACCATACACAACCCTCACCTAAAGAAAATCCTCAGTTAACACTTAATCCTTGGTACCATACTCATAATTTACTAGATAAACTCCTCGCTTTAAAACTTTGCTTAATTCTTCTCTCAACACTTTAATTAATCTTGCCATTTATCCTCAATTATTCAAATTCCCAAATGCACAATTTATTGAAATACCATTAATTTTATGACTCAGCACGCAAATTCTGACTAGGCCCTTTTTGGGTCGTTACACATGAGGCGTGTCGCGATGCACGACTCGCGACAGTTACCCAAGTTGGCACGAGTCGTGCTATCGTGCACGACTCGTGTTGGCCACAAATGCTTGGCATGAGTCATGTCTTGGTGCACAACTCGTGCACAAGCCCAGATGCCGAGTCATGCTAGCCTGCACGACTCGAACAGAACACTTCCCCTCACTAAAATCTCATCTTGCGCGAGAGAAAGGAATTCCTAGCTCTGTCGCGATCGCAACAGAGTCGAGGATTTCCCAGCAACGGCACTTCACTGCTCTGTTTTCCAGAAAATCAACAATACCTTACTCAATTAATCATGCAATAACTCTTACCTTATCACTCCAAAGCATACCAAGACATGCTTATCACCAATATACACTCATTTTACACTAATTTAAATAAGAAATTACAATTAAATCATAAGAACATGCAAACCAGAATTTACACTAACTCATACTATATCACTAACAAAACTTTACATGCAAATCACTACAACTTGAATCATGCCAAACCAATAATCCAACTCAATCAAATGCATGCATTTACACATAATTTAACACTCAAGATCTCCAGAAATTAAAACAAAATACACAATTGATCCGTAAAGAGAAAAAGACAAAACACTCCTAAACCTCAAAATGAAGCTTCAATCCACTACTCTTCAAGAAACCACTTTATTCTTGCCCTTGCTCTTCCTTCTTTCCTTGGATTCTTGCATAACAACCCAGCCAAACCAACACTAAATAAAACCCATAATCCAGACTAAAGCAAAACAAGAAGGAGAAGATGGAGACAACTATACCACTTACCTCTTTGAACCAACTCTAAAAACTCAAAAAATCCCACTCAAAACTTGAAGAACAATAAAGGAAGAGGTTGAGAGTAGAAAAATGAAGAAAGGAAGAGTAAGAGAACAGGAAGGAGTAAGAAAGAGGAGTAAAAGAGAGAAGAAGGAGATAGCTTCCACGGGAAGCTATCCAAATTTCTGCCCCTGCCTTCCCTCTCTCTTCCATTTACATTAAATGCCCTCACCTGCCAATTCCACTTGTCTCAATCCTCTAGGTCCGCATGTCCCTCTCCTATTGGTCCTCTTAATCAAATATCTTGACTAACCAAAAGTAAATCACTCACTAAACTTAATTATGTTCTTCAAATAAGTCCCCAATAATTCCAATCCACTTGCACAGATACGAAAATACCATAAATTATCCACTCAAATATGCAATTTTTGACTAGGCCCTTTTTGGGTTGTTACACTTGTGGCCTCAATTAGTGGTGGAAATTAATCAACTCAAGTGGTTTATTAGTAAGTTTTAGTTGAGTTTTCTCTTTCGTCCACCTCTATGTTCTTGATTTTGTTAGTTTTGGTTTTGAGCTAGGGTTTTTGTTGGTTGTGTATTTTGGGTGTTCTTGTTCAGAGGTGCTTCCTAGAGACCAAAGGCAAAGAGAAGGCTTCTGGGAGTAGAGCTTGTGTTTAGGAGCTAAGGTTTTGCAAGGTTTGGGACTTTTGTGTATTTGATGCATTTTGTGATTTTGGGGTTTTGATTTGATTTTCTAGAAAATCATGTGGGTAATGATGTTAATTGTGGTCTAAATTTTATGGGTTTTGAATTAAGATGCTTTGTTGATGAACTCTTGAAGTACATTGTTGGTTGAATGAGTTTATGTAGGAAATTTCTGGTTTTATTAAATTAGAGATTTTGATTATATTAATTGTATGATTCCATTGGGATTATTGGCATAAAAGTTGAGTTTTATTTTAACACTCCCAACTCCCACGGGTAGCATATCGAAGAACGATGAGCTCTGGTGAGCGGAGGGTGCTACCAGACAAAGACACACATGGCAATACAGAAATCAGAATAATAAAATTTCTAACACAAGACCTCAAGACATGCACATCCTAAACCTATGTCATCAACGCACTAGCATTCGCACTATAAGATATTATAACTTTTTACAAACGCTAATAATTAAAACTTAATTACATGCCAAAATCAAAAGCTCCTCCTATACAGATCTACCAACTTGTTGGCCATAGTTACATAGGATTGCTGCACTACTATGATTTTCGAACCTGCACGGAGAAACAACCGTGGTAAGCGATAACGCTTAGTCGGGCAAAACAAGTAATGGGCAACCACTCACAGTGGTTGCCGAGGCAAACACATGCAAATCAATATATATATATATATATATATATATATATATATATATATATACATAGGCTGGTTTCAGTTAACGTGAACTCATATCGTTACTTTTATACGAAAACTTAAACAATCTCATATGCATATTCATTCATATATCATAACCAGAAAATACTGTATTACATTTTATTCACAATTACATTAGACACACTCATTGTTTGCCTGACTGATTTAATTAATCATATAAATACTAACTTCCAATACTAACTTCCACTAGTTATATGCTGCACCCTGCTGTATTACATTTTATTCACAATTACATTCCACTAGTCATATGCTGCACCCTGCAGTAATGACATAGCACAAGCTACTTTCTGATTCTATGGGCAATTAATCTCTTGCAGGATCCTTCCTGCTCTCTCTAGCCAAAATTTCGCTATATCAGATTGGTCCAATGAGGTTCCATTAAACTCTTCAGCTCCTCTCTTTCTTATTAGGTCCGTTGGTACCTTAGGAGCTGTCAGTCGATCTAAAATCTGAACTAACCCTTGCATCAGCACCGGGTTATCCTGAACAACATCAGCTCTATCATCTCTACCTTGTTCTTGCACAAGCGGATCCCCACGAACCGCATTCACACTACCTGTCGCCTCTCTTACATTCTCACTTGGATCTGACTCCATCTATACTCTACAAAACAAATAACATCTACATTAGGCCACAACTCTAGACAAACTCTGACATTTAATCTATACCTTACATCTTATTGACCAGAACCTCTAACCTATGCTCTGATACCACTAATTGTAACACCTTGATACCTCCAGGAAGGAATATCGGGTTGCTACACGCAAACACAAACACACTAACACATACATATACAAACTCAACTCGAAAGCGGAAGTAATAACAATAAATAATTAGAGAAACTTGGGCCAAAACAAAATACTCTTGTAACATATATAAACTATACATATTACGAAATTTTTATACTTAATACATAATCATCTTCGGTACATGTGCAAAACAGTTAACATTTACATTTCAATACTATACTACTCTATATACATAATGATGTTACTCAAAACATAAGAAAACTCTATCATATACAAAAAGTTCTTCATCAAGCTCCTAGTGGCCATGACCTGCAGATGCAACCTCTCTAAATACCATCCTGAAAACCTACACGGAAAAAACACCCGTGCTAAGCAATAACGCTTAGTGGGGATAAACAGAAGCAATAGACTTCGAACGAAGTCACAGATATATCAAAGGCATATCGATAGTCATGTCATATACAAATAATCATATATATAACCTTGTAAGCAAATAACATCATGCTTCAACCTATTTATGTGCAAAAATCCCAAATATGGTAAATGATATTGGTAACATATCATACTATGTTCACATACATATACAAGTCTCTACTTCATCTCTTGTACACTACAAAATATACATTAGCCTGAATTCTCAATATGGTGGAGACGGTTACCGTGGATACTGTATAAACTCTAGAGAACTAACTCAATAGCATTGAATACTCTAGGTATTCATCAAGTAGACACAACTAAGGTCACTGTAGCAGCCGCTTCTAACCCTTTATAAGCATGCTTATCTATCCACTACTATGACACTTCAGGCTTAACTCACTCACTCAAGACATTCATCACTAGACAATGCCAAAACAAGTATCCAAACACTAGCATATCATTAATTAATTACACAACTCTAGAACATCAATACACACTTGTATGAGATACAAAACATAACTTATACCAACGTTGGGAAGCCATGTAAAGAGAAAGAAGAAAACATTTCAGGCAAAACAGAGCAGGCAGGAGGAGGCTCACTGTCGAGATCGCGACTTGCGTCGCGCTCGCGACAGTAGCCGCTAAGCGCTATTGGCCAGAGGGGTTGTCACGAGTTGTGTCGAGGAGCATGACTCATGACAAACAAATGGAGACTATCGCGAGTCGTGATGCAAGACACGTGATAGCTACACAGGCTGGCACGAGTCGTGCGATGGTGCATGACTCGTGCTGGCCCAGCTGCCGAGTCATGCTTGCCTGCATGACTCGGACAAAATGCCTCCCTTCACTAAAATCTCGTGCAACGCGAGAGGAAGGAATACCTCGCGCTCGTGACAGAGTAGAGGATTTCCCCCAACAACGGCACCTCACTATTTTGCTTCAAAACCAAACGTGTCCATAACACTCTAACATGCGAAAACTCTTACCTTAGCACTCATATGCATACCAAAACATGTTATAATCAAATTATAACCATCATACGCTAATTGTTAATAAGAATTACACTCAACATGCGAATTAAACCACAAAAACATTCAAATTACAATTTACCCTAACTCAAAAGTTCATATAAAGACCATACTCATTTAAACACTGCAAGCACTCAAAATGAGCATATAAACAAGTATACAACTAATAGAGCTATTGAACTAGTCAAAGTTCACCAGACATCACTACTTACGTCGCGCTCACGACAGAGTCGAGGATTTCCCCCAACAACGGCAATTCACTATTCTGCTTCAAAACCAAACGTGTCCATAACCCTCTAACATGCAAAAACTCTTACCTCAGCACTCATATGCATACCAAAACATGTTATAATCAAATTATAACCATCATACGCTAATTATTAATAAGAATTACACTCAACATGCGAATTAAACCACAAAAACATTCAAATTACAATTTACCCTAACTCAAAAGTTCATATAAAGACCATACTCATTTAAACACTGCAAGCAATCAAAATGAGCATATAAACAAGTATACAACTAATAGAGCTATTGAACTAGTCAAAGTTCACCAGACATCACTACTTACATCGCACTCGCGACAGAGTCGAGGATTTCCCCCAACAACGGCAATTAACTATTCTGCTTCAAAACCAAATGTGTCCATAACCCTCTAACATGCAAAAACTCTTACCTCAGCACTCATATGCATACCAAAACATGTTATAATCAAATTATAACCATCATACGCTAATTATTAATAAGAATTACACTCAACATATGAATTAATCCACAAAAACATTCAAATTACAATTTATCCTAACTCAAAAGTTCATATAAACACCATACTCATTTAAACACTGCAAACAATCAAAATGAGCATATAAACAAGTATACAACTAATAGAGCTATTAAACTAGTCAAAGTTCACCAGGCATCACTACTTATATTGCGCTCGCGACAGAGTCGAGGATTTCCCCCAACAACGGCACTTCACTACTCTGCTTCAAAACCAAACGTGTCCATAACACTCTAACATGCAAAAACTTTTACCTCAGCACTCATATGCATACCAAAACATGTTATAATCAAATTATAACCATCATACGCTAATTATTAATAAGAATTATACACAACATGCGAATTAAACCACAAAAACATTCAAATTACAATTTACCCTAACTCAAAAGTTCATATAAAGACCATACTCATTTAAACATTGCAAGCAATCAAAATGAGCATACAAACAAGTATACAACTAATAGAGCTATTGAACTAGTCAAAGTTCACCAGACATCACAACTCATGCATATCTCTACTTAAGCATAAATTACTTAATCACAAACGCATACAAAATACTGAAATCACACTCGATCCCAACCTCTAGGTAGCTCAATCACTGCTCTTCACTCGATTTCGATCTTCTTCTTGCCTTTGTCCAATCTCTTATCCACACCTTTAATAAAATCATTCAAAACAATCCATGAATAAATCCTTTTCTCACTTTAAATTAAAACAGAAAACCAAAGTAGAAGAAGAAGAAGACCATTACTAACAAAATAACACCACTTACCTTCTCTAGAACCAATTCTACCCTTATCTCACTCCCTTTAAACCAATCCAAGTGATCCACTTAAGGAGCAACCAACAGAGAAGAAAAGGAAAAGGGAATGGAGCACGGCAAAACCCAAGAGTAAAGAAAGAAAAAGAAGAACAAAGGGCCAAAAGCAGAAATTGAAATGAGAGTAAGAAAGAGAGTGGCCGGTCAAACCGAAAGAAAGCCAACCTCTCACATTAATGCCCACCAAAACACATAAATGCTACCAACTAGCCTTAAATGCCATTAATCCCATTTATTCACTCAAAACAAAAAGTCCCATGCCAAGTGTCAATCTCCGACGTTGTCACTTGTCAAAGCCCCTACACACACTCCCAAGCTGCCATGTGTCTGATACACATCACTAAACGCGAAGAGTCCGACTTAGAGAACCCGATAAAAGGAATGTTCTGTCGCGCTCGCGACACTCGTTGCGCTCGCGACAGAACCCTCACCCAGTCCACTACTCTTCTTCTTAAAACCACACTAGTACAATCAAAACTTTATACCTCTAACAACTTGCAAACTCACATATTTACATCTAGATTTGCTCTTAAACTTGTCAAAATTCGACAAAATTTAGCCAAAATGTAACGCCCCATACCCGCAATTGGTACGGATATCGGGTGTCACGGCACTATTATCTAATCGATGCTTATGACAATTGCAGTAAATTTTTTTTTTTTAAAAAAACTTATAAACTTATCAAATCATTTATCCTTTTTCAATTCTATGTCACTATTACATTTCACTCGATCTAATCCAAACATTACACTTAACTTATCATGTCATTCAATAGCCTATAACATTTACATATCCATATTACATACTACATATTCAATGCTAAACCATTACACATATACAGGCCACTAATACTATTCATTAGATTCAAAATTTGGCAGCATAACGACTATAATGTTAGCTACCCAAAACCTGCAATTCAAACAAAACACAGCCCAACTCAGGGGCACCACAATAATAACGTAATACACATTAAAAAGTCAATCCATATAAACTATCCCAATACAATAGCATTTATCATTACATATAACTATTTTAATATTAACTAGTATTCATTTACATTCGACTAACAATATACAAATTATTCTTGACTTCCATCCAACAAACCAGTCCGACCTTCAAGTCATTGGTCTGCCTGCTCCGCAGATGCTCCACTTGGTACCTACACGCAGTCAAACAAATTACGTGCTGAGCACTAAATATGCTCAGTGATGATTACGAATCTAATAATTTCCAATTCAAGCTTATGCACACCCATGAATAAAATACACTATACTTATCAATTTTCTAATTCCATTTAAATCATTCACTACAATTTCACTTAGTGCCATTTTACACTGTAGTCCTTTATTTGCCCTTCCTATTGGCAAATTACAATTTGATCCCTAACTTATTTAATACTTATCATATAACTCTTTCCTTTAACTAAATTTTCATTTATTTACAGGTATGCCACTAAGTTTCCTCACATTTATTTACTTAGTGTACAATTTACCGTTTAGTCCTCATACTTCCATTCTAGTCCTTAATAGCATATCACTTCACTCATTTAACCACATATCACTATATTTTGCTATTCCTTTAACACTTCACTATATTTGACGTGTAAATTTACGGTTTAGTCCTTGAACTTTTACTTTCATGTACATTTTACATATTAATTCATTTTAAGCTTTTACTTTGCATTTAACTCTTTTATCACTCATTTTATCGTTCTTATTCATCTCACTTATCAATTCTTGTACAAATTACCGTTTAGTCCTTATTTTATTAATTTTAGGGCAAATTTATATTTTTGCCCTTCTTTTGACGTTATTTATGGAAATGCCACTAGTTCATTTCTCTTTTCATTTAACAACATTATTAGGCTTACAAATTACATATTAGTCCTTATTTTGTCATTTTCATAGCAAATTACATTTTAGTCCCTGGACTTTGGATTTTTCACGGGACTGTCATATTAATTTCACTTTTCACTTACATGTTACTTATTAGTGTACTTTTACACTTAATTACTATTTTGCCCCTACTTTTGGCAAAATTACAATTTGGTTCTTCATTTAACATTTACTTGAAATTTTATCATTTATTCACTTCTTAGCTTATAATTTGCCAATTAGTCTCACGACTAATTGTTTTTACGGTAAATTACATTTTGGTCCTTAAACTTTTATTTTCTTCCATATGAGTCCTTTTTCATTTAAATTTTCATGTTCACTATACCTTTTGTATTTTCAGGTCATTTCCATCACTATGGCCCATTTGGCTTATGATTTGGGTAAATTGCGTTTTTACCCCAAACTTTTTACTTTCTTTCACTTAAGTTCTTTTCCATATAACTTCTTATTTTCATGTTACTTTTCACATTTTCATGTCATTTTACTTTTGACAGAATCATATCACTTTACGATTCTGCTTATTACACTTAGGCTTTTTATACATTATGCTTTTATTCATTATACGTTTTACATATTATGGCATATTACATTATGGCTTGTTACATGTTATACTTTGGCATCTTATACTTTTACATTTTATACTTTTACATATTATACCATGTTATACTATCGCTTTCAAGTTATACTTTCACACTAGGCTTTTATACTTATATCTTTTACATGTTACGTTATGTCATTTTACTTTACATCATATTACTTTTTATCATTTTACATTTTATCATATTATGCCTTTGCATTTTACACTATGTCATATTACACTCATATCATATTTCATTTGCTCGTTTTACTTTTTTGCATTTTCAAATATTTTGCAATCATATCAATTTTTATGCCCCCAGTACAATCCCGGCAGACAATCTGCAAACTGGATATACGGGACGTGGGCCCCAAAGTCCCACTGCAATACAATAGGGAATGACCTCGAAGGATCACTCCATCATGTAACATATGACGTATGACGTGTGACGTATGACATATAACAGAGGGCTATGAGAGACCATCGCGAATCTGTCATAGCAAAGCAAGTCGCCATGACTTGCACCGCGGTATCAATGGTGTCCCTATGGCTAGCCAAATATATCCTGGACTAGATTAAACCGCCAGACCACTAAGGGCAAAACTTTCACATTTATCAAAATTTATCTTTTCAAATAGACTTTCAAATCCACTTTCGTTCTTTTAACACTTTCATATTTCATATGACATGTGACGTATAACATATGATTTATCAGTACCCTTTCATTTTCATTTTAGTCACTTCATTTTCATTTCTTTCACTTCATTATCATTTCAATCTCGATTATTCACTTAATTAAAATAACATCACATATACATATAATTTCAATTATTTCAATAATTATTATTATTTTCACCTTGAGTATAATAGAATATCATACTAAAAAATATTCATATAATTTCCATAAATTCCAAATAAATTCATGGATACTTTTTTTCATGTCTAATTTCATTTAAACATTTCAATTGTCACATTAAGGGTTCTTAATCACCTTTCTAAGCTTATTATTCATTTGCACATACTTTTAACACAAACTCACTTAAATCAATCATTTGCTTTTCAAGCATTTCTTTTCATTTTACCCTCCATTTCATTTCTAATTCATTCATTTATTCATTTTACATTTCATATAACATGTATACCACATAATATACCATATTCTTCCACTTAAGCCATTCGGCCAACATAGGGTTTTTCACTAACATTTTAATTTTCATCCCTTTACCACTCAATTCACTAAATTCAACCTCAATTCACATGTATATACCATTTAATTTCATTTAAATACTAGGTATACCTCAAATATACCTAAATATACCATTATGTCACATTATGTCTAACCTTACACTTAGTTTTATTTCATTCTAATCACTCCAATTAGCTTAGTTACCCTCCTTAAGCTCAATTAACACCTCAATTTCAATTGTACATGCAAATCACATATAATCACTATAAAACATAATAGAAAACCCTAATTTTTCAAAGAAAAATTCATGGATTAGGTAATCACAAACCTCAATCCCATGCTATACTCTCCTCAAGCTTCCTTATTCTTAGCTTTACCCTTGAAAAACTCTTTTTCCCCGCAAATTCTCCACCATGGCCGAATACACAAGGAAATAAAACATTCATCAATCCTCTTCTTTTATGCAATAAACTTCATAAACACTCTTAATATATCATAATCTCTCAATTAAAACTATTAAATCAAATTAAATCAACTTATTTCTCTTACCTCCAATTTGAAGACATAACCTTGAATCCTTGATTTTCTTATATTTTAATCCACCAAATGACACTAGAGGCTGCTATGATCACAAGGAGATGCTGAATTAATTTTTGAATGCTTAAGGAAATCAAGCATAACATGAAGAAAAATGAGAGAAAAGAGAGAGGAAGTGACTTCGGCCACCAAAGAAAGGAGAAAGCTGGAGGAGATAAGGGAGAGACACCTGCCCAACTACCAATTTATTGCTATTCATAGTGTCATTAAATTGGTTCAACCAATGGTCCAACAACATAAACTTATTTAGTCATTTAAGCCCAAAATGCACTTTTCTATGGTTTTCTCACTTCCTAACTTCAAATCACTTCAAATTTGATTTCATAATTCATATCATACCAAAACTAGGATGTACACAAAATTTCACTTCAATCAGAGTTCATTTTCGGTCCGGTTCAATCAAATCGGTCCAGATTAATAATTATCAATGTTTTCAAAAAATTCTCATTTTACTACCAAAAATTCTACATATAATTTAGAGCCTATCTGGAAATTCCTGAAATTTTTGGACATTATTTGCTATTTTTAAAGTCTCGGTCAAACCTCTGGTCAACCGAGTACTATTCAAACCGAAATCATATATTTTTCCTTACTTTCTAAGGTCAATTCCTCATAAAAATGACTCTATAATTTTTAACACATATTCGTTAGATTCCAGTAATATTTTGGGGTCAATCGGAAATCATTTCTCATCTGGTAATTATGTACCAGTCCGATAACCTAATTTTTCAGTGTCATCAAAATTAAATTTTTCATTACCATATGATTGTACTCATCAATACGAGTATGTACATATTCTCAGATTATTTTTCTGAGGTCCGTAATACTTTCTACGGTCCGGTCAAACTCCCAATCAACCTAGTTACTATTCATATCGGAACTGCTACATTTTCTTATTTCTGACTTTTGAAGGCTGATTTGACCTCGATTTCAATCCAAATTTTAACCTCGAACTCATTGTAACTTATATTTTCCATTAATCGAATAAAATATTTTTCAACTCCGGAAAGTACTATTCACCCCGGTATCACTATTCACTATCAGGAAATACTATTTCCGGCTAACCCAGTATTGGGGCCATTACACAAAACTTCTAGGGTCCAAATCGGGTCATTACAGGAAGATTGGGAGAACGGGAGGAGGAGAGCAGATTATCTGCCTCCCTCCTTTATCTCCCTTCCTTTTTCCCTTTTCTTTCTTTTTCATTAAATGCCCACACCAACCAAGCCACATGTCAAACCCTTATTGGTTCTCAAATAAAAATCTGAACTTATTTCACTTTGATTCATGGCAAAACTCTTTTTGGTCCTAGACAATTTCCACTTGGTCACTAAATAAAATTATTTCTTTTTTCAACTTTAATTATCTTTCAATTAAATCCTAATTTCATATTCCACAATTTTACCATTGGCCACACTTATCGAAACTTTTACATTAACTCTTAAATTGTCCAATTGGCATACCAAATACTCCAATCGTGCACAACTTTGGTCACTACCCATCGCCGATATGCTCAATCCTTCTAAGGTACTTTTCGGGGGTGTGACATTTATGTTGTTGATGATGATTGGAAGGTTTAATTTGAGTTATGTTGACGTCCGGTTTGAAATGGAGGTTTGGTTGTGTTTTGGAAGATGGAGGAATTCTGCAGAATTTCTTCAGATCTAGAAAATGTGACCCTGTCGCGAGCACGACAGAGCTGGGTAATTTCAGCTCTCCCAACAGTCGAGTTTTGTCCTGCCATGGCGCAGCACCTCGCATGTTGTTGTGAGCGCAACAGAGCGCGAAGAGCCGCGCTTGATGGGCAGCGCTGTCACGAGTGCGAGCGCACTTTGTCGTAAGTGCGATGCAGGTCGCGAGCGCGACAGAGGCCAATCTGCTTTTTTTCTCACGAACGCAAGGCCTGTCGCGAGCGCGGTGCTCAGGGAGCTTTTCCCCTGTCGCGAGCGTGACAGTTTCTGTGTTTAAAATGGGATTTCTTTTGCATGTCCGACATTTATTTTTCGAACTTGTGACGCTTTTAGACTTATGCATGGATGATATTATGAGCAATATGAATATGAATTGATGATTTATGCATGGCTTACAAGAGTCAATCTAGTGGATAGTTAGACTTGCCTAATAGAGTTCAGTAGCTACAGCTCCAATGTGTCCCGGACCCTGATCAGGTCCTAGTTTGGATCCTCGCGATCCTCAATGTGTACGGATCTTGTTTTAGATCACCCAATGTGAAAATGTTTTGAAATAGAAAATGATGATGTTGCTTTTCGATTGTACCCTCGGGTACCCCCAATGTGTTCACTCGTTATCTGCTATTGTGAGTTAGCAGCCTTTTCGTGTGTTTGTCTTATTGTGAATGTGAGCATGTGAAATCAACTGTTATATGAGTTGACTATGAGCTTGTGAATGCAACTGAATGCGATTAAGCTATGGCTTATATACATATATGTAATTATAAGCATGTATCATTTTGAATGCGTTTTGCCTTAATGACCATTGTGAATGGCCGTTCATATTATTGTGTTTTCCCCACTAAGCGTTATCGCTTAGCATGAGTGTTTCATCCATGCAGGTGCGAAAGGTTTTGAGCTTTTGGGAGAGTCTCCGCAGGTCTAGCCAACACAAAAGTTTTGAAGTGCTAGGGTTTAGTTGATCTTAAGATTCTTTTTGTAATATTGAGCTCTCATTATTTTATTCTTTTGTATTGCTTCTGCCATGTATTCTTTTGGAAGAATGTAATTTTGCAATATCAGTTATGTACTGACTATATTTTTGTAATGACCCCTTGGATATTAATGAATGAATTTTTAAGTTTTATTTCCGTTGTTTTCTTGATATTGTGTATGTGCATATTGTTTTGTTTGTTTGGTAACACCACTGCTCATATGGGTTCTCACTCCCTAGTGGATGGGTTCCTGTAAGTATGGGTAGGGGGTGTTACACAGAGTCCATTTAGGACCCGGTTCACTTAAATCGGTCCGATTCAACACTGTTCGGTTCAGCCGTAATTCACTAATCTAATACTGTCAAAAATTCCTAAAAATTATTTTAAACCTTTACACTTCCCACATTACATCATTTTAAATTCATTTACCATTTTTAAATATTTGGTCAAAGTTCGGTCAAACCCTGGTTCAATTGAACCGAACCAGATGCAAATTTCAACCTAACTTTTGGAGACCCAAATGACCTCATTTTTACTCTAAATTTTACCACTAGACTCCTGACAGTCCACAGATTAATTTTATGTAATAAAACTTTTCCCATAACTGCTGTCAATTTCAACTATATAGCTACTCGGACGACACCCATCCCGGGATTGCTATACCTCGAGCACACTTAACTTTTTAACTCTACTGTAATTAAAGATGCTAAAGCCATCACTTTATACTGAAATTACATTACAGACTCAATAGAATTCACCTAATACTACTAAACTAGCATTCGGGCTATTACAAATTCACATACACATGTCAAATTTATACACAATTAATTCAAACTTAATAACATACAATACATGTTGAGTACATAATCACACTCAAGTTATTTGTCTTATATATGAAGAATACCTGTGTTTCAGAAATACAGAATGGTAGGTGCTCATAGGCACTACATAGAGGTACCCAAAGGTACAATACGGTGGTATATGAAGATACAATACAGTAGTATATATATATATATATATATATATATATATACATATATATGTATGTATATATATATATATATATATATATATACATACATATATGTATATATATATATATATGTATGTATATATAGATATATATATATATATATATATATATATATGTATGTATGTATGTGTATATATATACACATACATACATATATATGTATATATAGATATATATATATATATATATATATATGTATGTATGTATATATATATATACACATACATACATATATATGTATATATGTATATATATATGTGTATATACATATATATGTGTACATATATACATACATACATATATGTATATATACATACATACATACATACATATATACATATATATGTATATACATACATATATATGTATATATACATATGTATATACATACATATACACATATATATGTATATACATACATATATATGTATATATACATATGTATATACATACATATACACATATATATGTATATATACATATGTATGTATACATATATATATACATATGTATGTATATATGTATATATATACATATGTATGTATGTATATATGTATATACATACATATGTATATATATATATATATATATATATATATATATATATACATACATATGTATATGTATATGTATATACATACATATGTATATGTATATGTATATACATACATATGTATATGTATATGTATATACATACATATGTATATATATATGTATATATATATACATATACATATGTATGTATATATATACATATATACATATATATATATATATGTGTGTGTGTGTGTGTGACGCGTGCCGAACCCCGTGGCCTCCCGAAAGCCCGCTTTAGGGCGATCGGGATGAGATTCATTAAAACTTGTAACATATTTACAAGTGCGTCTATTTTGGGCAACAAAAAGATTTTTTGGAGTCGCCACCCAATAGAACATTTAGAAGGGTCGTCTAGCCTCAGCGAGCCTAAGACGGCGCATACATATCCGTCTTGGGCAAATCAGAGAGATTTTGGAAGTCTCAGCCTCTACCCCCTGGAGCCTAGGATTATGTAAATTAAGCCTTTCGAAGGGGAACAAGAGATATTTTGGAGGTCCTAGACCTCTAACCTCATTGAGCCCAAGACCAGAGTGAGTTCGGGACTTCTCATTTATTTGTACCTTGATTAATATTATAATTAAGTTTTGAATTTATTGTTTCATCAACTTTCCACACAATGCATTTAATTAAGGTGTAATCATTCACGTCAAAAGCAAAAAGTAAAGCATTATTAAAATAAACATTCTCAAAGTAAATTACAATAAAACTAGGGGCGGAATACAACCCCCATTAAAAAAACAATATATAAATCATACCAAAATCGGGATATTCATTTGGAGTGAGGACATTGGTCCTGCCATGCATGTTTATTATAAAACAATTTTTGATGTGATGGTTTTATTTTGGATGGAGAAAATTGAGACATTGGTCCCATTTTTATTTAGGAAAAATTTCAAATTAATTAATAAAAATGGTTTAGTAACTTTTTCCTAGCGATATTACAATAATCTTCATAATAAAATGAATAAAGTCAAGGGTAAAGAAAGAACCCGGATGGGAAACCTCAGGTTAGCGCGACCACCCTTATTAACCACTCCAATTCCAACATGGTAAAAAAAAAATAACTCATAAAAATAAACATGTTAGTGTCAAAATCATGAATAAAATAAAGAAAAATAACATAACGAGAAACTTTAAAAGAAATGAGTTAAAAGATAAAAGGGGTAGAAAATAAATTAAAAAGCCTTTCAAAATTCCAATTCTTTGTAAAAAATATTATTTCAAAAAAACAATTAATATGAGTCAAGTCAATTTACACAAATATCAATCCAGAATGTTTACCCTCGGATTTTACCTTTTTGGATGAATGTCAAATGATTTCGGTCCCTTCACGCTCCACAAGGATCAAGTAAAAATGGATCAAAGAAAGAAAATTTATGTTTTTCTTTCTTTGAAAATTTGACAGCGATCAAGTATTCGAATTAGCTGGATTGATGGAAATGAATGAATTTCGTTACCTCAAATTGGCTTAAGTCACAAAAAGAATTTTAGAAAAATCAATTAACTGAAAGAATTTTTATCGAATAAAATTATGAAAATAGTAGAGATTTTTAGATTTTTTTAAATTGCTCACAAAAGATTTTTCTTTAAAAATTTCCACTCTCTCAAAATTTGCTAATTTTCCTCCAAAAAAAATTGTTAATTTTTCCAACCCCTGTTAATGAAATTTACTTCTCAATTTATAGAATTTTTGGAGATAAATAAGATAAGCATCAGTTTCAAGTTTGAATTTTAAAAGGAGTTTAAAATTCAAATTTTTAACCAAAATCTCATCCCATTTTTTCCAAGATAAAAGCTTATCATATTAGATTTTAACAAATCCGGCGCTATTTGATCAGATCCACTACCGACGGCCATCCCTTTAAATACTGACGGGCTTTACGCCCCTAATGAGGGTACACGTGGAAATCTGGACACAGATGGGCCAAGGCGCGGGACTAGGGACGGACGTTTCTATGCTGACACGTGTCCGCCGCTACAAACGGGGCCGTCCCTATAACGCATAGAGACGGCATGTCTATCCAAACAACGGCCCGTCCCTATATGCTAGAGACGGCCTATCTGTCCAAACGACAGCCCGTCCCTATATGCTAGAGACAGGGCACACCAACTAGGGAAGGGCGTCCCTACTCCGACGGTCATCCCGTCTGAAAAGCAAAATCTCAATTTTAAGCTAAATTTCCAAATTCTTTTAAAACCTCACGCCATAGAGAAAAATATTTTAATCCTTGTGAAATCGAAAGACAAGAACCTCCGAATTCCATCCATTTATCTGAAAATTGACATTGATCTCATCATCGAGTAACTCTGACCTGGACTGCCTTAGGACCCGGTGTCTACAGTTGCCCCCACTTTTGGGGAAACTAGTGCACTAGTGTCTAGATGAGCCAAAATTCAGAGAAGAAAGGAAAGAAACGCATACCTGAGGTAGTTCTTACCCTATTGCCGGGGAAGTAGCGATGCATTGAGTCTGCTCCAGACTTACAAAACGCAAGGGTTGCTCTCCTGAGTTGCACCGAGTCTGCTCCAGACTTACGAAGTGCGGATGATGATGCGTCGAGTCTGCCCCAAACTTACAAAACGCGAGGGTTGCTCTCCTGAGCTGCACCGAGTCTGCTCCAGACTTACAAAGTGCAGATGGTGATGCGTCGAGTCTGCCCCAGACTTACAAAACGCGAGGGTTGCTCTCCTGAGCTGCACCGAGTCTGCTCTAGACTTACAAAGTGCGGATAGTGATGCGTCGAGTCTGCCCCAGACTTACAAAACGTGAGGGTTGCTCTCCTGAGCTGCACCGAGTCTGCTCCAGACTTACAAAGTGCGGATGGTGATAAGTCGAGTCTGCCCCAGACTTACAAAACGCGAGGGTTGCTCTCCTGAGCTGCACTGAGTCTGCTCTAAACTTACAAAGTGCGGGTGGTGATACGACGAGCCTACTCCAGACTTACAAAACGCGAGGATTGCTCTTCTGAGCTGCACCGAGTCTGCTCCAGACTTACAAAGTGCGGATCCAATCTATCGCGTGTGCCCCGCTGTCCTCGTCTCGGCATGCACGGTGGCTAATCTGTCCCGCTAGCCTCGTCTCAGCCTGCACGGTGCGAGGTGCAGTGTCTCTAACTCCAACCTCTGTTGCGATCCGTTCTATCTTGTGTGCCCCGCTGCCCTCGTCTCGGCATGTGCGGTAACTAATCTGTCCTACTAGCCTCATCTCAGCTTGCGTGGTGTCTGATTTATATCGCTAGTCCCATCTAGGCTTGCGAACTTTCCTTACTAACCCCCATCCAATCTGCAAGGTACGATTCTGATATGTTGATTCTCATCTAATATTGAATGTGATCTTGAAGGACATAATGTTTGATCTGTTTATCCTTCCTTTTGACTGCTGGTCATTTTCGAATTGGTGTAAAACCATGTTCCTGTATTGTAAGAGATTCTTGTTAATTCTCGCGCCAATTAACTTGATTGGTAGATTTATGAACATTTTTAAGCTGCCCTTTATTATTTATCATCCTTTTATCGTATGATCAATTATCTTTTTTCTTTTTTAAGAAAGTTAAATCATGAAGAAATAACATGCACATTTAACAGGTTAACCATAAATGTTTTTCCACTAAGAGGTTAAATTTTGTACAATATACAGATGTGATTACAACAAAAGAATAAATACAAAGCTAGATGAACTCCCTGAACAGTCTATAATGGCAAATAATCTGAGGGCTCCTCTGGATCATCATCATCATCTGATAGATGAACCGACTGGCCTTGTGATGAAGAAGTAGAGGGTCTCGCATCTGGAGCAGATGGCTGACTGGGAGGGGCTGATGGTCTGGACTGCTGAACAGCCGAGGCTCTGGCCTGCCGCTGGTATCCGGGAGGTACAGCCACCGGTACAGACAACGGCTGCGCTCTCGCTGGGTCCTGCTGCTGGAACTGGACCTGAGCATACCCATCAAGAAAAGGCTGTGCACATACCGTCATGAACTGTAGCGTATCAGTGACGACCCCCCCTATGTAACACCCCCATCCCCCTGGAAGGATATCGGGGTGCCACGCGAACACATACGTATACATATACATATACATACACTAGCGGAAGTGATTATACTATACATATACACATTCGTTTAAGGGTAATAAAATAAAATAATACTACACTTGGGCCCACATGCATTTTTCAAATATTTTACATATTACAAAACTATCTTTATACATGTTCATATTACACTTGTTCTCTTTTAACTATACATATACATCTTTGGTACATATACAAATATAGTTAACACTTACATATGAACTATAATCTTTTATCACATAATGATGTTACTCAAAACATCACAACTCTATTTCTATCTTAAATAAAAAGAGATCAAAATAAAGCTCTTAGTGGTCTTGACCCGCAGATGTCCGCTCATTGATCCGAACCTGTAAACCTACACGAAAGTAAACATCCGTGCTAAGCGATAACGCTTAGTGGGGATGAAAATAATGCAAAGGACTTCTTTACAAAGCCACACATATATCACGTAGTTCATATGACAAAATCAAATAACTCATGCCTATAACTCTTATACATATATAGGTTGCATGCTCAAATATCAAATACTATGCGTTCACATGTATATAACATTTACTCTTCTACCTATTCATGTACACTACAACTTGTACATATCATTTATTCAAATATACGCTATCATGTGTCCACATACATGTAAATACATTCATGTAATCATACACTTGTATACAGAACTATAATGTACTTAAACATGACTCTCATGTACTCTAGCATCTATTCAGAACCATACTTTTAATCATCTCAAATTCACTACATAACATTAATAAGCCTGAATTCCTTTCATGGTGGATACGGGTAACTCTTGATACTGTTTACAGTATCTTACATGTAGAGAATTAACTCAAAACTCTGTGGAATACACAAGGTATTCCGAACTCTGGGCACAATTAAGGCTAACTCTAGCAGCTGCACTCTAACCCTTTATAAGCATGCTTATCTATCCACTATAACGGTAATCAGGCTCAAAAGAAAACAACTCAATTATACCCTACTCTGATGCCAAGCATAGATTATACTCAAGTGCACTCATCAACTTTTAGAGGCAGTTAATTCATGTACAATCTTTATTAATCATGTTCAACAACTAAAAAGCATGTAACATTTAAATTCATTACATAAACATATAAATCATGCAAAGCAAGACAGAAGAAAACACTCTCTTCAAAACAAATAGAACAGGACGGGAAGGGGTTCACTGTCGCGATTGCGACAAGAGGTCGCGCTCGCGACAGAAGCCAGATTGCATAAAGGCTCTATACTCTATACCAAATACATTATATAACAATTCACATCACATGGCATATCATGGTCAACACTAACTCTTATGCCGTAGCATTGATTACACAAATAACTAATCTTATAATCATTTGATAAGCCTAAACATACATGGTATAGACCACGGAAACATTTCGGAATAATACCGATTCATTTTAGGAAGCAAAATATCTAAAAATATACAAATTAGTTGAGGGGAAAGGTGGGGAATTGATTCATGTCAACCATGGGCTCTAAATCAAGAGGAAATTCACTCTTATGACCCTCTCTATCGCGCTCGCGACAGAAGGCTCCATCAGGAACCTTCACAAGACTGCTTCTCGCCTCAAACTTGTATCGTCTAAACCGACCTCTAAACTTCATTTTTAGGGGAAACACTCTTCTTAGAAATTGTTCCTTAAGATGTTAGCTTTTAAATGGGACACGTTTTAGGTCATTTGGACATCTATAACAAAAGATATGATCTATACAACCTATACTATTCAAATAACCCAACCCAAACAAGGATACTACAGTTTTAGCAAATTTTTAGGATCTTAAAGCAAAAATTTTCTCAAGATCATTTCTGTGACTTTTATAGGGACAGAAGTAATGGTTGTATTGGCTCAAGAATCACTCAATTTAGAGGTCCATAACTATACTTATGACAAAAACACTTCACAGAGGTCATATAACAAATAAGCAGAATTTCGCAAAATCAAACTCTATCATCAATACACACACTCAAATGATCAAGTTACCTACTTATAAACATATATACACATATCATAAGCACTACAAGAAATCAAAATGAACATCTAACAAATATACTCTAAAAGAACACTTGAGCTAATTAAAGCTCATCAAGCATCTCTCTATTCAAACATGTCTCTATTCAAACCTATATCATGTAAACACATGCAAGAATAATAAAATCACACTCGATCCCTACCTTAGGTGGCTCAACCGGTTCTCTCTAATCGATTTCGAGCTTTTCCTTTCCCTTCACTAGCCTCTTATCCACAGCTTTTATGCACAACAAGCCAAGAGAGCACTTAATCCATGGATTTCACTTTAAATCAAAAACAAAAATTAAACAGAAGAAGAAGACCAATGCTAAAATCATGCTACTTACCTTCTTCTTAAGAACCAAACTCAACCCTTGACTTATACTCTTCAAACTAATCCAAGTGACTTTCCCTTAAGGAGCAAATGAAAAAGAGAAGGAAAAGAAAGAGAATGGAGCACGGCAACAACCCAAAAATGAAGAAAGAAAGAAGAACCAAATGGCCCAAAAGCAGAAAATTGAAAAGCAATAAGTGAAGATAGTGGCCGGTCAACCAAGGAAAACAATAAATTAATTATCCACTAACCACATTAAAAGCCAACCAAACCAATTAATGCCACCTACCTTCATTAATCCATTTCAATCCAAAAAAATCCTATGCCACTTGTCACTCTCCTACAATGCCACTTGTCAAACTCCTATGCCGCCACGTGTCCAATACACATCAAATAGTCCAACTCAAATAGGCTTTACGTGAGGCATTCTATCGCGCCAGCAACATTGTCGCGATCGCGACAGAACCCACACACAAGCCACTCATTCATCTTCTCAAAACAATTTTCTTCTAACAAAATGTATAACCTTAATCAACTCGGAAGCTCCTTCAATTACACTCTCTTATACATACAAACTCTTGAATTCTTGAACAAAAATTCCGAAATTCTGTTAAGGCCAAATTGGGTTATTACACCCTAACTCTCTGAAAGCGTCACCCAGGCGGAGGGTCTGATCTGTAGAGGTAGTCCCCATACTCCTCAGCCTATCCTCTGTCTGCTCTCTAAACTCTCGCATGGACTGGGCGATGGGAGGTATGGCACCCTCTAAGACCTGGATCCTGAATCTGAGAGCCTCAACTGACTCATCCACCATCTGTACAGATGCATCTATCCTCTGGGTCGCCTCATCCTGGGAGGCCCTCATCTCCTGCCTCAACTGACCTACGAGTCTCTCCTACTCCCGTCTCAAATAGTCAATAAGCCTCCCCTGCTCTTGGATGATACCCTGCTACTGATCCAGCCACTCTAAAATGACTCTATCTCGCTCCTCGAGCTGCCCGAGAAGGGCCCTGTCTCTCTCCTCCTGTCTATGCTCAAAGGATGCGAACATAGAGGTCAAAATCACAGTAAAATCTGGCTGTGCCGGGTGAGTCGATGGTGTGGATGGAGGGGGAGCTGACTCTGGTGCCCGCTCTAGAGGTGGAGCTATAGAAGTAGATGCCTCCAGGTCCCCTGCTCTAGCATATGGACTGAATCTCTCAGGTGCCCGATGAGCTGTCCACTGTACTCTCGATGGCAGAGGAGGAGCAGGACTTTGTACTCTCTGCACCGGAGGAGTACCAAACAAGTCATCCAGGGTGAACTCAATCCCCATGTCAGAAGGTGTAACCGGATGCTCCTCCTCGTGCTGTGGCTATGGGGGCTGACCCTCCTGGTGCTCTGGATGTTGGGGAGGCTGGTCCTCCTGGTGCTGTGGATGCTCGAGAGGCTGCTGCTCCATCTGAGGCTGCTCCTTTACTGGCTCTAGTGAGGGCAGGCTAAATGCATGTCTGGTCTCATGAATAGTGCGGAGTCTATATGCCTCGGCCTGACCCTGTATCGGTAATATCATAGCCATCGTAATAGCTGCCGGAGCGTCTACATAAATACTCTCTTCCAAGGCACGCTTAAGGATATCTGGACGGACACCCAAACTCAAAAGCAGTCTAGTAATAACCCCACCAACATATACTAGAGGGGTTGTCCCCCTAGATATTCTCACCAGGTTAACCAAAATCTCATGGCTGATGTTGAGCCGCTGGCCTTCCACCATGGCCCATAAACTCTAAATCTCTGCGGCATTGAGAGACCCCGGGTTACCAGCTCGTCCCAGATAAGAGCTAGATAAAACCCTGTGAACATAACTGAAGAACAGCATATTGTTTATTCTAGCACTTAAAAAAAAAAACATAACATTAACAAAATAATTGCATTCCAAATTAAACAACTAAAACTAAAATCAATTAGCAAGGCTCCTAATTACACTAATCCAAAAAATGAAAATTACATTACTCATAATAAGAAAAATAAATAAATAATAAGAAAAATAGAAGAATTTTACTAATCTGGAAATTGAGGCTCAATAAAGAAGAAAGGACAAGACACTGGTGCAAAGAAAACCAACCAAAAAGGCAAAATGAAAAAAATGCAACTAAAAAGGAAAGGAAGAACGTCGGTGTGAAGAAAAGAGAAAAGAAAGTGACAGTCCGTCGGTACTAGCGTCTTTATATAGATTTTAAGTACCGACGGGCTTTATGTCTCTACAGCGACAGAAGGGCATGCCGTCTATCTTTTCGGATTCCGCTTTTTACCCCTCATTAATTACCTAATTAATGCGCGTGATGTGCACAATGCAAAGATCTGCCAGGTGGACAATTACAGACGGGATAACCGTCTGAGCGAGAGACGGGCTAGCCGTCGGTAAATCAATCCTATAAAGTTCACCATTTTCTTAGATTCCGTGCCTTTTCTCTCATTTTAGCTTCATAATAGGCTCTTTTCTCCAGATTTTCCTCTTTTCTTTCTTTATTTCCTTTAGTGACTTCAATTTTAACCACTGAGGAATGTATTCTCCTCTTCTTCCCAAAACGCACCGTATCTTAGACGGTGCTCAAACTTGGGAAAATAGCACCCTTGCCCCCCTTTCTGGGCTGAGATTTTTATGAAGAGTCCAGATAGACCACAACCTTCTTTTAGCTGCGATCCACTTTTGGGACCCTCGCTTTCATGTTTTCAGGTTCACCTACCAGGAAATATGCCCCCTGCATGAGGAACTTGCTGCTATTGTCGGGAGCTGGTATCCTCCTAGTGCTTTGCCCTGTGTTCCTCGTTGTGGTTTGGTTCAACCTCGAGATATTGCTCTGTCCTTAAGTATAGCTCCTTCCGACGCTGCTCGTCTAGTTCCTCAGGGCCCTGTATTTGCCTTAGAACCTCTGATTGAAGCACTGGATGAATTCTTTATCCTTCCTTCATACAGCGTAAGTGTCATCTTTCTTTTCTGTCTGATGAAGTATCTGATGGTGACTTCAGAGGAGCTGCTTGGAGCCCCTCGTCTGTTTGGAATTTTGGACGATTTTCACCATGGGCTGACCCCTTTCCCACTTATTCTGGCTGAGACTATCTTGGGTTTGGACTCTGTCCGTGCCGGGCCTACCACTTCATTCTCTGGGAGCCCCTTATTACTCCAAGTATGTCATTGTTTTAAAAGGTAGTGCGTCCCTTGTGGATTTTAACACTAGCTTTTCTTAGCGGAAGTGTGTCCTTTCGGATTTTCACACAACCCTATGCCTAATTTTTGCCTGAGGTAAATCCAACTTACCCCAGCGGCTTTTCTTTGCCTTTTATCTTATTTTCTTTGGCTTTTATTTTTCCTTGCTTCTTCTTTTAGATTTGGTTGCAAGAGAAATTGAAGCTGCTGTCAGAGCCACCTCCTAGGGTCATTAGTCAGTACTCTGCGAAGCATTTTCTTCCTCGCCGGCATCTGTACCTACTTGGGACCCCTGACAAAGGCATTACCAAATTCAGTGAGATATCAGATGAGGACATTAGCTTTATGCACGCTTGGCTTCCCTTATCCAGTGTAGTTATTGATGGGTCTTCAGGATACGTTCCCCTATGCTGGCTTCGTGAGGCAACCTTCTACATCATGGCCCGCTGCTCTCGTCAACTTGGAATGACTCAGGATGTGGTGAGACTCCCTCTATCCTTTCGAGGTGGAGTCCTTTCTGCGGCTTTTGCCTCCCGCTATCATGAGCTCTGGAGCCAACTTCCATTGAAGACTATCATACCTCCCTTTGGGAACCACTCTGTCACCTCTACCAGCACGTACAAGAGATGGATACTTAGCCCGTCATCTGATAACCGAACACGGTGACTGAGGCATTTGGCTAGCGAGAGTAGTAGTAGGGCATAGTTTAGCTTTGCATGCATTTTGAACAATATATTTCTTTTTAAAGCAGAATTGGACAACGATGTAAATGAATAAGTCAAGTCTTATTTTATTTCACAGTATTGTGTATATTTCAGTACGATTTCAGCATACATGATCATTTTTGACACTGATTCAATTATGCAAGACTACATTCATTCATGGAACCAAATCTTGATAGCATCAGCTCCCGTTACCAATCAGCCCTCTCGGGTTTTCACGATTGGATATTTTCTCTCAAGCCTCTAATTTTTGCCCAGGATGCCTTTTTTTTGGTTTTCACCCTGACGCGACGCCCAATTTTAGCAAGGCTGCCTTTTTTCGATTTTCGACCCGCGGGGTTTTTATTCTCTTCTTTTGATTTTATTGTATTTGCCATGGAACCTTTTGAGTCTATCAATATTGATCGGTTCTTTGAATTCATTGCCATCGCTATCCGACAGAATCGCAACCCCTTTTAACAGGAGCTTCTTGAGGATGAACGGTCCTTCCCACGTTGGTCTGAACTTTCCTCTAATATCTGGTGCACCTGGTCTCATCTGTTTAAATACCAGATCCCCCTCCTTCAATGGATGTTTCTTGACTTTCTTTCCAAAAGACCTAGCGAGCCTCTTTTGGTAGATCTGGTTGTGATTGTAGGCTTTTAACCTATTCTCATCTAACATGTTCAAGCATTGCAGCCGCTGCCGCACCTATTCGGCCTCCGGAATCTCTGCTTCCATCATCACCCTCATTGACTTAAGTTCGACCTCGACCGGCAATACTGCCTCCGTCCTATATACCAAAAAATATGGAGTGGCTCCTGTTGAAGCTCTGATGGTTGTTCTGTAACCTACAATGCAAAAGGCAACTTTTTCGCCCAATCTTTATAATTCTGGACCATCTTAGCCAGGATCCTCTGACATTCTTGTTGGCGGCTTCAACTGCCCCGTTGGCTTGAGGACGATACGGAGAAGACTTGTGGTGCTCGATACCATACTTCTGGAGTAACTTCTTCGTTTCGGCCATGAACTGGACCCCGTTGTCAGATACCACATGGTGTGGAAGGCCATACCTACATATCAAGTTCTTCTCGATGAATTTCGCCATATCCCGAGCATCAACTTTCCTGAAGGACTCAGCTTCTACCCATTTGGTAAAGTAGTCGATGGCGACAATGATGTATCTATGCCCATTGGAGGCCGTGGGGCGTATTTCCCCAATAATATCAATCCCCCAAGCTGCGAATGGCTAAGGTGATGTCAGATTATGTAATTCCGAAATGGGCAGATGCCTTAAATCTGCATACTGCTGGCGTAATTGACACTGCTTTACATACTTCGAGTAATCGTTATCCATGGTGAGCCAGAAGAATCCTTGTCTCATAATCTTTTTGGCCAATATCAGCCCGTTCATATGGGCCCCGCATACTCCGGCGTGTGTTTCTTCCGTCACCCTCTTAGCCTCTTTCTCATCCAAACACATCAACTGGATACGATCAGCCTGTCGTTTGTACAACGCTCCATTTATACAGATGAACTAAGTAGATAGCTTGCGAATCATTCTCTGATCTTTCTCAGTAGCTTCCTCTGGAAATGTTACATTCTCTAGATAGTTCTTAATATCATAATACCATGGCTTCCCATCTGCTACTTCTATTTCCATGACTGATTTAGATTCGAAGCTAGGTCTCTCAGAGCTAGAAATCAAAAATGGCCTCATAACCACCCCTTCGGGGTTGTCCCACATTGAGACTAAAGTGGCAAGCGCATCGGCTAACTGGTTTTTGTCCCTTGGAACAAAACGGAATGTACACACTTCAAATTGACTGCTCAGGTCTCTCAAGTGCTTGATGTATGGCATTAGCCTTTCTTCTTTAACGGCCCATTCACCTCGGATTTGATTGATCACCAGGGAGAAATCACCAAACACTTCCACGTTTTTTGCTCCTAAGGCTATCAACACCTCTAACCCAAAGGCACACGCTTCATACTCAGCTTCATTATTGGTAGCCTTGAACCTCAATTTCTTGGCCAAAGGGAGCTTCTCATCATCCAGGGTTGTTAAAATGATCCCTACTCCTGCCCCCTTGTTGTTCACTGCTCTGTCAAAGTGCAACTGCCAACCTTGAACTCCGATAGCTGTCACATCCTCATCTGGAAAGTTAAACTCGTACGAGTCTCCTTGAATTGGGTGTTCTGCCAGGAATTCAGCCACTGCATGCTCTTTGATAGTTTTTCGAATAATATACTCTATATCGAATTCTTGTAGCAATAATAACCACCTACCTATTTTCCTGAGTAAAGAGGGGGCTTCCTGTGAGTACCTTAAAGGATTCTGATTAGCTCCTGCCTGCACCCTGTAGGCATGAAAGTAATGCCGCAACTTCTTAGAAGCCCAGATTATGGCAAGGCAAATCTTTTCTACTTCTGTATACTTAACCTCATAGGCCAGGAACTTCTTGCTAAGGTAGTAAACAACAAATTCCACTCCAAATTCATCCTCCTAGGCCATCATGGTGCCTACAGAACTGTCTTTTATAGCCAAATACAAAATCAATGGCCTAACTGGCTACGGTGGCCTCAACACCGGTGGATTCAGCAGATACTCTCTGACAGTATCGAAAGCCTTCTGACAACTTTCGTTCCATACTACTGGTTGGTCTTTTCTGAGTAGTTTGAAGATCAGTTCGCAGATTGAAGTAAGCTTAGCAATAAACCTGCTGATGTATTGCAACCTACCCAGAAAGCTTCTCACATCCTTTTCCTTCTGCGGTATTGGCATTTCTCTGATGGATTTAACCTTATCTGGGTCAATCTTAATACCCCTCTGGCTAACCATGTGTCCTAGGAGCTTCCCTGAGGTAACACCAAAGATACATTTCTTATGATTTAACCGCATATTATACTTATTTATCCTTAGGAAGAACTTTTTCAGGGCTTCAAAATGACCTTCTCTAGTGGCTGACTTGATCATCATATCGTCCACATATACCTCCACTTCTTTATGGATCAAGTCATTCAAGATTTTTGTTGCCATCCTCTGATAAGTGGCTCCTGCATTTTTCAGGCCAAAAGGCATTACTCGATAAGCATAGGTCCCCCATTCCGTGATGAATGCCGTCTTAATTCGGTCAATTATTTTATTGAGAATTTGATTGTAGCCCGCATAACCATCTCCAAAGCTATACATCTCGCAAGCAGCGGCGCTGTCTTTCAGCACACCTATATAGGGTAATGGAAAGTCATCTTTTGGACAGGTCTTATTCAAGTCCCGATAATCTATGCATACCCTTACCTTGCCATTCTTTTTGGCTACGGGGACAACATTGGCCAACCAAGTTGGATACTGCACCTCAACTAGAAATGTGGCTTTGATTTGCTTGTGAATCTCCTCCTTCACTTTATCTGCCCATTCTGGCCTAAGCCTTCTCAGCTTCTATTTAACTGGTTTATGGTCTGGATATGTAGGAATAGCGTGTTCCGTGACTTCCTAATCGATTCCTGGCATATCTTCGTAGGTCCAGGCAAAGACTTTTCATATTTTTTTAAGATTCTCTCAAATTTTTCTCGCTCTTCAGGAGTTATATTTGATGCTATCAAAATTTCTTTTGGGTTTTCTATGGTTCCAAGATTAAATGGAGTAGCATCAGTTGAATCAATATCAAATATGGATGGATGATGATCATGATCATGCATAGTGAAATCATCGAAAACATCACACAAGTAAGCAAAATCATTCAATTTATTAATAAGATTGAAATTGTCATTAACATCATTGAAAAGTTCTGGAGCAAAAAGAAAATCTAAACTATTTTCCTCTTCCTCTTCTGCTGGCACATCTGCCGCGGGTGATGGTCCTGTGTCACTTCGGCTCTTTGGAAGCTCCTCAGTTAACTCCTGTATGGCTTCCTCTACCTTGGCTTTTCCCTTCAGCTGGGTGACTACCATCATCTCAGTGATCACTTCTTCAGGCATCTCACGGTCCCAAATTGTCCTACTGGTCATGATTTCTTCATCCCAAAAGCCCTTTACTAGCTTGATCAATCCAATGTCCCAGTCATAGACATCATTGAAAACCTCGAACCCTGGCATAATTCTTCCATCCAGCCATTGCGGTTCAACTTCCCCTGCATAGGCACACGCTGTGGTTGCTGGCACAAAAGTCTTTCGGATATGAGGAATTTCCATTTCTGGCTTCTCACCCCTTTCTACCACACCTGTGTATCCTAGACCCCTTCTATCTTTTTGGAACTTGGTAGCAATAGCTGTTGGCATCCCCTGAGAATTCTTACCCAGTCTTGCGCCAGGGAGGAATGACATCCTCTTCATCATATTTAGCACCTGGGGGCTTTCTTCCTTCTGCTCTTCCTCACCTATCATGGCAATATGAAATCCACTAAATGGCTGCCTAGCGATCTCCAGTATTGAAATCTGATTCTCTCGTGCAGCCCTTATAGTCACGATCTGGCCTTCATGAGGTATTTTTATCATCTGGTGAAGCGTAGAGGGGACTCCTCCCAACTTATGAAACCATGGTCTACCTAGAAGAGCTAAAAAATTGGCGGGTATAGGCAGTACCACAAACTCCACTTCCGACTCTACTGGTCCCGTCTTCACTGTCGCCATGAATGTCCCCGAAGCATGTCTACACGAGTTGTCATATGCTGTGATGGTGAGATTTGATTTGGCTAACATATCCTATGTCACCCCAAAAGCTGCCATTGCCACCTGTGGGCACACATTTATCAAAAAGCCATCATCTACCATTACACAGGCTGTGTGCTTTTGGTTAATCTGTGCCCTTATATACAAAGGGTGATTATGGTTGCGGCCTTTCTGCCGGCAGATCAGCACTGGTGAAAACAACATTTTCTCCCGATCCTCCTTTCACTACATCCAGAAGTTCCGTAGGCGAAATAGTTGTGGCCATAGTTGCCTCGTATAAAGCCTCTACTACCTTCTGTCTATGCAACGGCGATTGTCTCAAGAGATCCCATATTGAAATCTGAGCCGGCATCTTTTTCAGCTGTTTGACGATCAGATCTTCTTCCGGCTCTTTTCCTTTTTCGCCCTCAACGGGCCCTTAGGGCTTCTCGACTTCTGGAGCTACCCTTCCGCTCTGGGTCACAGCTCCTACTTTATTCTTCTTTGCTTCTTCATCCTCCTCAGAATCCCACGGGTCGAAAAATATTTCAGAATTATTATTTTCAGTTCCACTATCATCAGTGGACCAGAAATCGATCACTGCAGCGGGAAGCCCTTCTTCACTACCCTCATGGAGGTTCGTGACAGCAGTGTGAACATCATTGCTGTACAATTCCTTTAACACAAACTTTTCGGGTAAACTGGACCCGATCATATTCACTGGCGGGGGCATACTGTTGTACCCAGCTTTCTTTTGACCCCCTCTCTTCTCTGGGTCTGTGATCTGCGTTGAATCAATTAGGTCTTGAATTGCATGCCTCAACGTCTTGCAGTTATCAGTTGTATGCCCAGTGTGCTGATGATATGCACAATACTCATCATCTTTATGTCCTGGCATGCCTTGAGTTCTAGAAGGTTTGGGTGGCATAGGCTGTAGCTTGCCCTCTTTCATTAGTCTTCTTAGCACCCATGATAAAGACCTTCCAAGATTGGAAAAATGCCTCGGGGTATCATTAGCAGTTGATACCTCAGCAGTTTTTCTCGCGCCACTAACGGAACCTGTTGGTCTACTTGTCCCCCGGCTACTGCTACCCCTTTTGGGATAGTTCTTATTAACTACTCTCTTAACAAGGTACTCTCCCTCGGCCTCGATGGTGATGTCCTTTAGAGACTCCCAGTCCTTCAGTCCTTTCATTCTTAATCCTTCTCTCAAATACGGGCTCGCATTTTTGATGAATAGCCGTATTTTATCCTGAGTATCCGGTTTCCTCTTCATTTCCATCACCCGATTCCTCCACCGGGTTAGATACTCATGAGTTGTTGATGCTTGTGTTGCTTAATTTTGAGGTTTAGAATCAATTTTGGAAGTTTGAATGTGTTTAGTGTGAGATTTCTGTAGATTTTGGGCGTAAGAGCTGAAAAACCCGTATCTGTCGCGATTGCGACACTGTCGCGAGCGCGACAGAGCGCAGAGGTTTCAGCCTTCGCGCCGGCGTGAGAGGCATCACGCTGAGGAGCTCGACAGGGAGCTCTCAGCTCTCTGTCACGAGCGCGACAAATGTCGCGAGCGCGACAGAGTGCTAGATCACCGAGCATGTGCGGGGCTCTCTTCTGTCGCGAGCGCGATAGAGAGCAGCACCCACGCCCTCTCATGAGCGCGAGGCCGCTCTCGCAACCGCGAGGCGAGGCGGGGAGGTCTATTTTGGCTTCTGTCGTGAGCGCTACAGGCGAAATTTCCAAATTTGGTTTCTTCACCTTTTTGCTTGATGAGTTGATTTTCTTTTGCATGCACTCTTTCATTAAAGCCTTGACCACTTAATTAAATGAATAATATGTATGTTAACTTTATAAACTTTCGTGTAACCTGCTAATGTCGGATAAGTGGATAGTTAGGCATGCCTAATAGAGCTATGTGTTGCTGCAGCTATGTGTACGCTTTTGGACCCTGATCAGGTCCCCCGATTGGATCCTCGCGATCCTTCTGTTTAAATCTTTTTTTTAAGATTCAATGTGAAACAATTTGGAACAAAAAAATAAAAAAATGAATGTTTTTATACCTTCGGGTATCTATGTGTTTATAATACGGTATCGATACCCTCGGGTATCTATGTATACTCGTTATCCACTCATTATGATTAAGCAGGTGCTAGTGTATTTTTGTACAAGAATTTTGGATGATAAAATAGATAATTGGATTAACTATGTATGATTCTATATCTATATTTATATCATTATCATGTGCTTTCTGTTATCGTCACTGTGAGTGGCGGTTATGCATTTTGTGTTCCCCACTAAGCAATTTTGCTTAGCACGGGTGTTTAACCGTGCAGGTGTGAAAGATTTTGGTACGCATAGTCTGGGCGTGTCGCATCGGGAAGGCCAACACAACTAGAGATCGGGGTTTTTTAGTATAGCCTTTCCTTTCTTTTGTCGCAGATATAATGTTTTGTTGGCCTTTGGAACAGTGTACCTTGGGCTTTTGTATATTTGTTTTTTGTAATCTGTTGTAAGATGTAAAGACCTCTTTTATGTATATTAATAAAAGTATTCTTTTCGTTCAGTATCACTCTTCTTTCTTTCAAAGCTTTACTTTATCTTTGATATGTCATATTTGCATGTGATGTTTACATATTTGCACTAGTGGGATGTGACACCCCTATATATCTGGATCCTTCCCCTCCTCCGAGGTAGAAGTCTCCATGGTATAAGTTGGGGTGTGACATTAGGTGGTATCAGAGCAACTGGTTTAGATGTTACTGGGTTTCAGTGTGTTAGTGCGTCTGTTGGAGTTGTGTTGGCCTGATGTGCACTGCGTTTATGTTTTGTAGCTATGAAGTCCGCTCGTGGATCGCTTGAGGGGTCAGCGAAAAGTGCGTATCCCCAAGAGCAAGATCCCTCAGTTTCTGGTCCGGCTCAGCCTCCTAGGGGGCGACCTGAGGTGCCTATTGGACCGTTGGAGGCGATGCTTCAGAATATGACGAGGGTGCTTGAAAGAGTAACAGCACCAAGTGCACCTATTGAGAAGTTAAGAAAACATGGCGCAGAGGATTTCTTTGGTACTGGCATAGATGAATCTGATAAGGCAGAGATGTGGATAGAGAAGACGTCAAGAGTACTTAGGGAGATAAGATGTCCACCGGAGCAAGAAGTGGAGTGTGCACTGTCTTTGTTGCAAGGCTCGGCTTATGATTGGTGGAGGCTGGTGGTTAGTCAACTGCAGGTTCCTGAACCGATTACATGGGAATTTTTTGAGAGTGAGTTCCAGAACCGGTATGTAACTAAAGCATATAAGGATGCCAAGTGGGCGCAGTTTCTAACTCTCAAGCAAAGAACAATGTCTGTGGCCGAATATGAAAATGAGTTCAACAAGCTCAATAAGTATGCACCGCCAAGGGTTCTCACAGATGAGTCCAGATGTCAGCATTTTGAATCAGGCTTGAATGAGTCTCTGAAGGTGATGTTAATCTCTTTGATGTCGGCTCCAAATGTGAGGTACTATCAGTTGGTTCAAGCAGCCTTGAGGGCGGAGTGTTCTGAGAATATTCTGAGAGAGAAAGCTCAAAGAAGGAAGTCTGCAAGAGGTGGCTCTTCTTTAGGCAAGAGGCCGAGGGAATCACAAGGAAACCTTGTTGATGAGTTTGCAGCTAGTCCGGCCCCTAGAGGGAGGAGACAGGATTCTTCCAGGGGATCGGGCACAAGTAGAGGAGACGGCGCTCCCAGATGTACTCATTGCAACAAACAACATTGGGGTGAGTGTCGATGGTTAACAGGAGGTTGTTTCAGATGTGGTTCTATGGACCATTTTCTTGTGAATTGTTCGAGTCGATATGGAGATCCTTCGGGACAACAGGAAGGGAGCCGAGCTGGATCTAATATACCCCAAGGAAGCCATAATCGGGGTAGAGGAAGGGGTCGTGGTGGACAGCCTCAAGAGAGAGAACCCTCAGAATCAGTAGATCGCCCTGTGCCGACCGCTGGCAGGGCCTATACTATGAAGGCCCAAGAGGAACAGAATACTCCCGAAGTGATTGTCGGTAAGTTCTCTTTGCTTGATTTTGAAGTTTATGCTTTGATTGACCCGGGCTCTACCCATTCATATGTGTGTTCTGGTAAGTTATGGGATAAATTGGGAAATGAGGAGAAGATGGAATATGAGATTTGTGTATCTAGTCCGTTGGGACAGAGTGTTATGGTTAACCGGGTGTGTCGGAAGTGTCCCTTAAAGATTCAGGGTATAGAGTTTGTCGTGGATTTGATCTGCTTGCTGTTTCATGAGTTTGATATTATCCTGGGGATGGATTGGTTGGATAAACACCGGGTGGTAGTGGATTGTCATAGGAAGGTGATGATTTTGAAGGATAAAGACCAAGTACCTGTTATTGTGAAGGGAATTGGAAGCAGTTCTCTGCATAATGTGGTCTAAGCTATGAAAGCCAGAAGATTTATCAGGAAGGGTTGCGAAGCGTTTCTGGCTGTGGTTTTGGATTCTCGGAGAGGGCAAGTTAAGATTCAAGACATTCCTATTGTAAGAGATTTTGTAGATGTCTTTTCGGAGGAACTATTGGGATTACCTCCCGAGAGAGAGGTCAAATTATCAGTAGAGATTGTACCAGGGACAGCTCCGATTTCTAAGGCTCCTTACCGAATGGCTCCAGTGGAATTGAAAGAATTGAAGAGTCAGTTACAGGAGTTGTTGGACAAAGGATTCATTCGGCCTAGTGTATCACCGTGGGGCGCTCCAGTGCTGTTTGTCAAGAAGAAGGATGGAACCCTACGGATGTGCATTGATTATCGACAGCTTAATAAAGTAACTATCAAGAATAAGTATCAACTGCCGAGGATTGAAGACCTTTTTGATCAGTTGAGAGGAGCTGGGGTATTCTCTAAGATAGACTTGAGATCAGGCTATTACCAGTTGGGGGTTAAAGAAGCAGATGTGGCGAAGACGGCTTTCCGAACGCGTTATGGTCATTATGAATTTCTAGTGATGCCTTTTGGTTTGACCAATGCGCCTGCACCCTTTATGGATCTGATGAACCGAGTTTTCCGATTGTATTTGGACAAGTTTGTCGTGGTATTTATTGATGACATTTTGGTGTACTCCAGAGACCGAAAAGAACATAAGGAACATCTTAGGCTGGTATTGCAAATGTTAAGAGATCATCAACTTTATGCGAAACTCAGTAAGTGTGAGTTTTGGTTGAAAGAAGTGGCTTTCCTTGGACATGTGGTGTCAGCAAAAGGTGTACGTGTTGATCCAAGTAAAATTGAAGAAATTGTTAATTGGATGCCTCCGAAGAGTGTGCCAGAGGTGAGAAGTTTTCTGGGTTTAGCATGGTATTATCGACGGTTCGTTCAGGGGTTTTCAGTGTTAGCCTCTCCTTTAACCAGGCTACTTTGGAAGGAAGTCAAGTTTGTATGGTCTGAGAAGTGTCAAGCCAGTTTTGATCGTTTAAAAGAGTTGTTGGTTAAAGCTCCAGTGCTCACATAGCCGGTTTCGGGTAAAGAGTACACTATGTACAGTGATGCTTCGGGAGTTGGCTTAGGTTGTGTTCTGATGCAAGGGGATAAAGTTGTAGCTTATGCATCGAGACAATGGAAGCCTCATGAGCGGAACTACCCGACTTATGATTTGGAGTTAGCAGTGGTAGTGTTTGCGCTTAAAGTATGGCGGCACTACTTGTATGGGGAGACGTGTAGGATTTTTACCGATCACAAGAGTCTCAAGTATTTGTTATCACAGAATGTTAGTGTTAGCCCTAGCCCCAATACATTGTAATAAAACACTTTAGCTAATAAATGAGGCATTTGTTTTATCCATTGTATTCCTGTGCATGTCAATTGATAGAACTATCCAAGAATGTTGTTTCAGTTTAAGTTATCATGTGTGAGGCACATGGTTGTAAGACCTTGAAACAAATGAGACTTCATTCTAAATATCCCTAGTCAGTCATTGTTATGGGAATAACAAATGAATTAAGACTAGTATGCTCTCTCTGATAAATTGAGTTCTGTCTTACGGATCATAAGGACAAGAGTGTCAATCAGAGATCATAGATAGATGTTTACAATATGGTATCTGGATTCGATCCATTAATGAGAACACTACATGGTACAAGTCATAAGTGTTTCTCATATGCAAGTTTTGTATCGGAGTTCTTAGACCTGAAATCTCTATGAAACTCTTTATGAATTACTGTGTACTTTGACATACACCTAACGTGCTCGTAATAGAGTGACAAGTATGGGTATGCTTGGGTATACATTGATTCATGTCAGAGAGCATGAGAGAAGTGAAGGGATTATCCCTCTCTATAAGAGAGAAAATATCATCGGCCACTTGATCAGTGAACTGAGAAGTGTATGGCCATACCGAGATGAAATAATGAGTAACCATTATTTATCTGAGAGTTCAGTGTTACTGGAATATCAAGAAAGGAATTAACTTACATATAAGGATGACTAGTTCCATGCCTTATATTAATTCTGATATTTATGGGTAAGGGACTATGCAAAATTGCATTAGGTCACTAAATGCCATTTGCATTTTCATTTAATTTGGAATGCTATAATATCTTGCTAGAGAATATATATAGCCTTTGAATTAATTCATTAATTCATTGCCAACATTAAATGGACCTATAGGATCGCACACAAAGTATTGGGCTTAAAATATTTAAATAATGTATTGGGCATTAATTTGGGCTTTTAATTAAAGTCAAATTAATGTATGTAATGGGTATTAAAATTGCTATTGGACCTTGGCCCATGAGAGAGGAGAAATTCGGCCCACATGATTTAATTTCAATTAATTAATTATATGATTAAGTTAATTGAGTATTAAATCCTAATTTGAATTTTAAATTCAAAAGGGTTTAAACTAATATTTGTTACTTATCTCTAGGAAGTGTTTAAGATTGAATAAACTATCTTAAGGTAGTGAAATTCATATTAAAGACTGGCCATAAGATAAGGATAGAGATTAGAAAAGAAAAAAAACGCAAGGAGAGGTGGTGTAGAGAAAGACTTCTCTCTCTCACTCTCAATTTTTCTTTTGGCCGATTTTCACAAGGGGGAATTTCTTTTCTTGTTTTCTGAGGTTATTAGGCATGAATAGCACCTAAAGGAAAGAAAAGAAAAAAGCTTGTAGCTTCAATCCTTGCCATTACACAATACTAATAATTGAGAGCTAGCAATCTCGGTTTTAAGCCTTGCTTACAAGTGTGTGTGTGAACATAGAGAGGATTGTCATAAAGGCTATTCCTTGGCATTGGTGGTGAAGATTAAAGGTGGACAAACTCATCTTAGTTGCTGATCATCATCAAACTCAATTTGGAATAGGCATCTAAAGTTGTAAGTTTTAAAACCCTAAAAGTGCATGTTTCGATTCTTGTTATGTAATTGCTTGGCATGTATGATCCAATTTCGATGTTTTCCGCTGCGTGATTTTCATATTCATATCATGTCATATTCCATCAGTGGTATCAGAGCCTAAACATGCTTATTTTAGTGCTTTAGATGCATGAAATAATTAATTAAAAATCGTTACTTTTAATACATGCAATGCTGAAATTTTCTGTTTTGAGTTTTTTGCATTGTTTTGGTGTAAAAACGATTTTAATTGATTAGATAGGTATTATAATTAATATGACATGTTAATATAATGTCCTAAGATGTTCTAGGAGCTTTTATTGGTCATATTTAATTGATAATACCTGATGGTATATGTTAATATTAAAACTAGGTGCTTTTGGCATGTTAATTGTTAGTTTAACAACTAGTTTTGAATATTAAATGTAAAAACGTTTTTGGCATGTTTGTAAGTGATTTTAAAGATTAAATATCAGGTCTGGACATTTTTAAAATTTGGTTTTAATTCTGGTCCATGACAATTTAATTGATTAATTTTAATATCACTTAAAACAATGACTAGTTTGTGTTTGTTACATGTTTAATCAACATTGTTTGTTTTGATTTGATTAAAATGGTAAAAACACATTTAGATCAGATTGGTACAATATATTAAATCATTTTTATGACCTTATTTGAATTATTAAATGACTCATAAAATTGATTTAAGTATTTGTGCATTTTTGTGGCATCACATAAGAATTAAACAACTAGTTTTGTTGTTTGTTTGTTTTTATATGTATGCCGTGTATCATATATATGTTCTTCATGATTTTTTATTTTTAATTCATGTCGGTACATATTATATGTATTTTTAATGTTTATGGGCAGTATGACATAATATTAAAAATGGCAAAATTGGAAATTATACTAGAGTTGATTTATAGCACAAATCTAACTAGTTTGTGTTTTGGGCTTTTAAGAGAACTTATTCAATAAGAGGATTTAGTCCATTGGGCCTCGGCCTAGGCCCATCATAGGGTCATCTCTTAAAGGTTCAAGTACACAATTTCCATTAATGGGCTTGGCTAATTTAATTAAAATTGGACTTTGTTTGATCCATGAATGTTATGTATATTAATTTGCTTGTTTGGTGTGATGAATGGATATGCATGGTGCATTCATGGGCCCTGGGTTTTTGTAATTAATTATGGCCTGCGAGCCATTATGTATTATTGTAAAAGTTTCATTTAATAGAATTTACTTGAAGACTTTGTAAGTCAAGATGAAGCCCACCGGAGTAAAGAAGCCCAACTTGAAGATTCTTATGTAATAGTATAGAATCTTAGTTGTAGGTTTTTGGGCCCATGTTTGTCACGCTTTACTTTATGCAATTATTTATATATGCATGCTATAAATGGATGACAAAGCATATGCCATGTAAGCCGTAATAAAATGAATCCCTAATAATAATAGTAAGTCACAAAATTGCCTTCCTAATTCGAAACATGTCAAGGCATCGATCATCGATCACGTAGACTGGGAGTCCTAGATACGCTCGATTATCTTTGTGAGGCATGGGTTGTGAATGTAGGTTGGACTTAACATGGAAAGGGATGCTCGGACCTAGGCAACTAATAAATGGGTTTGTGCTATAACATCTTGAGATGTTAACCCATTTGATCCAAGAGTCATGTACGAGACATGATTGGAGTTTTTCCTACCTAAGTAACTTAACTTGTTAGGTGTACAAGCTCAGCTTGACTAATAAGTTGTTGTGAAAAGTGGATCTTGGCCCACATTAAATCACTAACGCGAATTATTTAAAGGGATATTAATTCGGTTTGTGGGATTATAAAATAAGACCTCATTTAATCTTGCTAAATTTTATTGTAGATTGAAAAATGGCATCATCAAACAACAATTTCTCATTGCGATCGGTCCTTGAAAAGGACAAATTGAATGGCACCAATTTCATAGACTGGTCTCGAAACTTGAGAATAGTGCTTAAGCAAGAGAAAAAGTCGTATGTTTTGGATGCACCCTTGCCTGTTGAACCTGGCAGGAACGCCTCTGCGGTTCAAAAGGAAACTTTTGAGACCAAGAAGAGTGACTCCAATGATGTGACCTGTTTGATGCTGGCCACTATGGTGCCTGACTTGCAAAAGCAATTTATGGACCAAGAGGCTTATGCGATCATGGTGCACCTAAAGGAGATATTCCAAGAGCAAGCTCGTCACGAGAGATTTGTGACAACAAAGGCCTTAATTTCCTGTAAGATGGCTGCGGGTACTCCTGTTAGTACACATGTACTCAAGATGAAAGGGTATCTTGATACTCTAGAAAAGCTTGAGGTACAAGTGCCAAAGGAATTGGCCACTGACTTGAAATTAGGATCATTGACTGATGATTATGATCCATTTGTAATGAATTATAACATGCATGCAATGAACAAGTCAGTCACTGAGATTCATGGGATGCTTAAGAATGCTGAAGAGAACATTCGAAAGACCAATCCCATACTGATGGTTCAAGGGGGCATTAAGAAGGGACCGGCTAAGGGAAAAGGAAAGGGAAAGGCAAAACCCAAGAATGACCTGGCTCGGTTCAAGTCAAAAGGGAGTGCACCTCAGGCCCAATCCAAGCCCAAGGCGCAAAAGCCCAAGGAGAGCGAGAGCACTTGCTTCCACTGCAACAAAATAGGGCATTGGAAGAAGAATTGCGCTCTCTTCAAGGAAGAACAAAAAAGGAATGGAGCCAATGTGTCCAGTTCAGGTATTTTTGTTATTGAAATTAACCTTTCTATTTCTACCACTTGGGTACTTGATACCGGTTGTGGTTCTCACATTTGTTCTAATGTGCAGGGGCTAAGAAATAGGCGGTTACTTGGGAAGAATGAAGTGAACCTCCGTGTGGGGAATGGAGCACGAGTTGCTGCCATGGAGATAGGCGACTATCAACTCACTTTACCTTCCGGACTTTGTTTAGTTTTGAAAAATTGTTATTATGTACCTGCTATGAGCAGAAACATTATTTCAGTTTCATTGTTGGATTTGGATGAATTTGATTTTGTTATTAAAAATGGCAATGCTCATATTCGTCGCCAAGGCATTTCATATGGCAATGCCATGTTGCAAAATGGCCTTTATATCCTTGATTTACAAAACAAAGAGTCCATATACAACATTAATACAAAGAGGGTTAAATCAAACGAATTGAACCCTACTTACTTCTGGCATTGTCATTTGGGACATACAAACGAAAAACGCATTTCAAGACTCCACAAAATTGGAGTACTTGGGTCATTCGACTTAGAGTCTTTTGATACATGCGAGCCATGTTTGCATGGAAAAATGACAAAAAGTCCTTTTAATAAGAAAAGTGAGAGGACTAATGGCTTATTGGAACTAATACATACCGATGTATGTGGACCATTAAGTACACAAGCTAGAGGTGGTTTTAGCTACTTCGTAACATTCACAGATGACTTCAGTAGATATGGCTATGTCTATCTAATGAAGTATAAATCTGAAACTTTTGAGAAATTCAAAGTGTTTAAGAACGAAGTAGAAAAACAACTTGGCAAAAGTATAAAAGACATTCGATCTGATAGAGGTGGCGAATACTTAAGCCAAGATTTTGACGGCCATCTAAAAGAGTGTGGTATTATTTCACAGCTCACTCCTCCTGGAACACCACAATGGAATGGTGTGTCCGAAAGGAGAAATCGAACTCTATTAGACATGGTTCGATCTATGATGAGTCAAGCAAATCTTCCTATCTCTTTTTGGGGCTATGCATTAGAAACTGCTGCGTTTCTACTAAACTGTACTCCAACTAAAGCAGTTGAGAAGACACCATACGAGGTATGGACTGGGAAAGAACCCAATATGTCATTTCTTAGGATTTGGGGCTGTGAAGCACATGTTAAGAAATTAACATCTGACAAACTAGAGTCCAAATCCACTGTCTGCTTATTTGTGGGTTATCCCAAAGAAACAAAGGGATACTACTTTTACTCACAAGCCGAGAACAAAGTATTTGTTGCTCGCAAGGCTGTTTTCTTGGAAAAGGAGTTCCTTCTCAAGAAAGATAGTGGGAGTAAAGTAGAACTTGGAGAAATTCAAGCGCCACAAATTCCTATAGAGGATGAGTTGGAAATGGGATCAAGTTCACAACCACTTGTGGAACAAGAACCCATTACACAAGTACCTAGAAGGTCCGGTAGGGTACGTCAGGAGATTCAGAGATATGGATTTCTAATCACCGACAGTGACACTATTGAGTTAGTAGATCGTGAGGATCCTACTACCTACCGAGAAGCTATTGAAAGCCCAGACTCGAAAAATTGGCTTGAAGCCATGAAATCCGAGATGCAATCAATGTACGATAACCAGGTTTGGACCTTGGTTGATCCACCGGAAGGTGCTAAGGTAATTGAATGCAAGTGGCTATTTAAACTCAAAGCTGATAAGACCTACAAAGGTAGACTAGTAGCAAAAGGTTTTCGACAAACTCATGGTGTAGACTATGATGAAACCTTTTCGCCTGTAGTCATGCTCAAATCCATTAGGATCTTGCTTGCCATAGCTGCATATCATGATTATGAGATATGACAAATGGATGTCAAAACTGCTTTCCTCAATGGAAATTTACTAGAGGAGGTGTATATGACACAGCCTGAGGGTTTTGTCAATCCCAAGCATCCTAAGAAGGTTTGCAAGCTTCAGAAATCCATTTATGGTTTAAAGCAAGCATCCCGAAGTTGGAATCTTCGTTTTGATGAGGCAGTCAAAGAATTTAACTTCATCAAGAACGAAGATGAGCCTTGTGTGTACAAGAAGGTTAGTGGGAGCATAGTAGTATTTTTGGTCCTATATGTGGACGACATCCTTCTCATTGGGAATGACATTCCAACATTGCAAATGGTTAAGCAATGGTTGGGGAAATGTTTCTCGATGAAAGACTTAGGTGAAGCTGAGACAATACTTGGTATTCGGATCTATAGAGACAGATCGAATCGGCTTTTGGGACTAAGTCAAGAAAAGTACATAGACAAAGTACTAAAGCGTTTTAGTATGGGAGACTCAAAGAAAGGGTACATACCTTTGGCTTTGGGAGTTCCTTTGACTAAAGAACAGTGCCCTAAAACCAAAGAGGAAAGGGACAACATGAGTAGAATCCCATATGCATCTGCTATTGGATCTATAATGTATGCTATGTTATGTACTAGGTTGGATGTTGCTCATGCACTAAGTATAACCAGTAGGTTTCAGCAAGACCCTGGTGAAAAGCACTGGTCTGCTGTAAAAGGGATTCTAAAGTACCTACGAAGGACTAAGGATCACTTCTTGGTGTATGGTGGTCAGGAAGAGCTCGTCATACAAGGCTATGCCGATGCTGCTTTTCAAACCAGCACTCGGGACTCAAGATCGCAATCCGGATTTGTTTTTGTTTTAAACGGTGGTGCTGTCAGCTGGAGAAGCTCAAAGCAAGAGACCGTCGCCGACTCAACTACAGAATCTGAGTATATTGCAGCGAGTGAGGCTGCAAAAGAGGCTGTTTGGATTAGAAATTTCATTTCTGGATTAGGAGTGGTCCCAAGCATCCTAGATCCATTAGAAATTTTTTGTGATAACAACGGGGCCATTGCACAGGCCAAGGAGCCCCGGTCACACCAGAAATCCAAACACATACTCAGGAGGTACCACCTGATCAGAGAGATCATTGATCGTGGGGACGTCAAGGTTAGCAAGATAGCAAGTGAAAATAATGTAGCAGATCCTTTGACGAAACAGTTGCGTCCAAATCTGTACGAAGCTCATTTGAGAGCATTCGGTCTTAGGGCTATGCCCAATTGGGACTAGTGCTAGTGGGAGATTGTTAGTGTTAGCCCTAGCCCCAATACATTGTAATAAAACACTTTAGCTAATAAATGAGGCATTTGTTTTATCCATTGTATTCCTGTGCATGTCAATTGATAGAACTATCCAAGAATGTTGTTTCAGTTAAAGTTATCATGTGTGAGGCACATGGTTGTAAGACCTTGAAACAAATGAGACTTCATTCTAAATATCCCTAGTCAGTCATTGTTATGGGAATAACAAATGAATTAAGACTAGTATGCTCTCTCTGATAAATTGAGTTCTGTCTTACGGATCATAAGGACAAGAGTGTCAATCAGAGATCATAGATAGATGTTTACAATATGGTATCTGGATTCGATCCATTAATGAGAACACTACATGGTACAAGTCATAAGTGTTTCTCATATGCAAGTTTTGTATCGGAGTTCTTAGACCTGAAATCTCTATGAAACTCTTTATGAATTACTGTGTACTTTGACATACACCTAACGTGCTCGTAATAGAGTGACAAGTATGGGTATGCTTGGGTATACATTGATTCATGTCAGAGAGCATGAGAGAAGTGAAGGGATTATCCCTCTCTATAAGAGAGAAAATATCATCGGCCACTTGATCAGTGAACTGAGAAGTGTATGGCCATACCGAGATGAAATAATGAGTAACCATTATTTATCTGAGAGTTCAGTGTTACTGGAATATCAAGAAAGGAATTAACTTACATATAAGGATGACTAGTTCCATGCCTTATATTAATTCTGATATTTATGGGTAAGGGACTATGCAAAATTGCATTAGGTCACTAAATGCCATTTGCATTTTCATTTAATTTGGAATGCTATAATATCTTGCTAGAGAATATATATAGCCTTTGAATTAATTCATTAATTCATTGCCAACATTAAATGGACCTATAGGATCGCACACAAAGTATTGGGCTTAAAATATTTAAATAATGTATTGGGCATTAATTTGGGCTTTTAATTAAAGTCAAATTAATGTATGTAATGGGTATTAAAATTGCTATTGGACCTTGGCCCATGAGAGAGGAGAAATTCGGCCCACATGATTTAATTTCAATTAATTAATTATATGATTAAGTTAATTGAGTATTAAATCCTAATTTGAATTTTAAATTCAAAAGGGTTTAAACTAATATTTGTTACTTATCTCTAGGAAGTGTTTAAGATTGAATAAACTATCTTAAGGTAGTGAAATTCATATTAAAGACTGGCCATAAGATAAGGATAGAGATTAGAAAAGAAAAAAAACGCAAGGAGAGGTGGTGTAGAGAAAGACTTCTCTCTCTCACTCTCAATTTTTCTTTTGGCCGATTTTCACAAGGGGGAATTTCTTTTCTTGTTTTCTGAGGTTATTAGGCATGAATAGCACCTAAAGGAAAGAAAAGAAAAAAGCTTGTAGCTTCAATCCTTGCCATTACACAATACTAATAATTGAGAGCTAGCAATCTCGGTTTTAAGCCTTGCTTACAAGTGTGTGTGTGAACATAGAGAGGATTGTCATAAAGGCTATTCCTTGGCATTGGTGGTGAAGATTAAAGGTGGACAAACTCATCTTAGTTGCTGATCATCATCAAACTCAATTTGGAATAGGCATCTAAAGTTGTAAGTTTTAAAACCCTAAAAGTGCATGTTTCGATTCTTGTTATGGAATTGCTTGGCATGTATGATCCAATTTCGATGTTTTCCGCTGCGTGATTTTCATATTCATATCATGTCATATTCCATCACAGAAGGAGTTGAATTTGAGACAACGGAGATGGTTAGAGCTATTCAAGGATTATGATTGTATTATTGACTACCATCCGGGTAAAACTAATTTAGTGGCGGACGCTCTCAGTAGGAAGTCTATGTCTGCGTTGCTGGCTAGCCGAGGCAGATGGAGATTTGATTCTGAAGGTGCTTTGATTGCTCGGCTTAAAGTTAAGCCAAGTTTGAGGTCGGAGATTGCAATGGCACAGTTAGATGATCATGTGCTACAGCGTGTCTGTCAAGCAGTGAAAGAGGGCAAGCAGACGGAATACTTGATAGACGGTGAAGGAGTGCTTAGGCACGGTAATCGGTTATGTGTACCTAATGTAGGTGAGTTAAGGAAGAAGCTATTGCAAGAAGCTCACTCATCAGTCTTTACTATGCATCCTGGTGGGGACAAGATGTATCAAGATCTGAAGCAATTTTACTGGTGGCCAGGCATGAAAAGAGATATAACAGAATTTGTTTCAAGGTGTCTCACCTGTCAGCAAGTGAAAATCGAGCATCAAGTGCCATCGGGGTTGCTTCATCCCTTACCCATTCCTCAGTGGAAGTGGGATGACATCACGATGGATTTTGTATCTATCTTGCCTATAACTCAGTGTAAGCATGATTCAGTGTGGGTTATAGTGGATCGATTTTCGAAGTCCGCGCATTTTCTGCCGGTGCGGTTGGATTATTCTATGGACAAGTTGGCGGAACTTTATGTGGATGAGATAGTCCAATTACATGGGATTCCGTTATCCATTGAATCAGACCGAGATCCGCGTTTTACATCCAAGTTTTGGAAAGAGCTTCAGGCGGCTTTGGGAACTCGGTTAAATTTTAGCACTGCTTTCCATCCGCAGACCGATGGTCAATCAGAGAGGGTTATTCAGGTTTTGGAAGATATGCTTCGGGGTTGTGCTTTAGAGTTCTCGGGAAGCTGGGATCGGTATGTGTCCTTGATGGAATTCACGTATAATAACAGCTATCAGGTAAGCATTGGTATGGCCCCTTACGAAGCATTGTATGGACAAAAATGTAGAACACCAGAGTGTTGGACTGAACTGTCAGAAAAAGCTATGATAGGTTCGGATATAGTGCGAGATACCGAAGAAAAAGTAAAGGTTGTGCAACAGAACTTGAAAGCAGCCAAGGACCGACAACATTCTTACGCTAATCTGAAGCGCAGAGATATTCAGTATGAAGTGGGTGATAAGGTTTTCTTGAAAGTGTCACCGTGGCGAAAGGTTCTTCGTTTTGGAAAGAAAGGCAAGCTAAGTCCACGCTTTATTGGACCCTATGAGATCCTAAGAAAAGTAGGTCCAGTAGTGTATCGGTTGGCTTTGCCTATGGAGCTAGCTAGATTACATGACGTTTTCCATGTATCTATGCTTCGGAAATATCGGTCTGACCCTTCACATGTGTTACCAGTGCAAGATATCCGGGTTCAGCTAGACTTTTCTTATGATGAAGAACCAAAAAGGATTTTGGATAAGGAAATCAGACAGCTCCGGAATAAGCAAATACCATTGGTCAAGGTCTTATGGCAACATCACGGTATTGAGTAAGCCACATGGGAACCAGAGAATGTTATGAGATTACAATACCCTCAATTATTTGGAGCAGGTAAGAATTTCGAGGATGAAATTCTGTTAAGTGGAGGAGTATTGTAACACCCCAAAACCACCCTAGTAGTTTGAGCCTGTCCGTGTCTGTATGTGTGTATTTTAGATGTTGCATATATGTGTGTTAATTTTGATTATTTATTTTAATTATGTGTTTGTATGTGTATTAGTATGAGAAGAGGAGATAGGCTAGTGTATGAGTGGGTGTATGGAAGTAAGATGTGTGTAAGGGATGGGTTTGTGTGTGAATTAGTGTATAGGAGTAGCGTGTGTTATGGGGTATTTGTCCTATGGGAGGGTGACATGTGGTTTAGAGATAAGGATGACTTTAATTCGAAGAGAGAGAGAGAGAAGACAACCTTTTTCCCTTTGATTCCCGTTCCTCTTCCCTCCCTTACGCCATTCTCTTCTTTTCCTTTTTCTTCTTCTTTGTTCTTCCTTCTTCTTTGCACAATCTTGCTCCCTCTCCTTTCCTTGAGTAGTTTGAGTTGTTTGGCTTGTGATTTTAAAACTCAAAGGTGAGTATGGGTTAGTGATGCCTTAGATCCTTCTTCTTCCTCTTCTCTAGGGTTTAAGTATTATATATGTATATGTGGGTTGTTATAAAATTGATCTTGGTTGTTGTGGGTTTGTGGTTCAGAGGAGTCTCCTAGACCGGCGAAAGGGAAAGAAATAGCTAGCGGGAGCAGAGTTCACGAGTAGGAGCAAAGGAGATCAGGTTTGGGAACGTTTGGCTTTTGTATATATATTTGTAATTTGAGTTAGATATTTGCATTTTTGCTTTGATTGGGATCATGAGTTGTGTAAGTATAGCTTAAATTGAACTAAGCATGATATGTGATGCTAGAGGATGTGTATTGTTTGAAGAATTTGCAAGAAATCATGTGGATAGTTGCAATTGTTGTTAAATTTGCTGTTTTGGGATTTCTTGGAATTGGGCATGTATTTGGCTTGATTTAATTGAGATAAATGATGATAAAGCTGGGCTTTTAACTATATTATGAGTTGTTGATGCTTGTGTTGCTTAATTTTGAGGTTTAGAATAAATTTTGGAAGTTTGAATGTGTTTAGTGTGAGATTTCTGCAGATTTTGGGCATAAGAGCTGAAAAACCCGTATCTGTCGCGATCGCGACACTGTCACGAACGCGACAGAGCGTGGAGGTTTCAGCCCTCGCATAGGCACGAGAGTCGTCGCGCTGAGGAGCTCGACAGGGAGCTCTCAGCTCTCTGTCGCGAGCGCGACAGAGTGCTCGATCACCGAGAATGTGCGGGGCTCTCTTCTATCGCGAGCGCGACAGAGAGCAGCACCCACGCCCTCTCGCGAGCGCGAGGCTACTCTGGCGACCGCGAGGCGAGGCGGGGAGGTGTATTTTGGCTTCTGTCGCGAGCGCGACAGGCGAAATTTCCAAATTTGGTTTCTTCACCTTTTTGCTTGATGAGTTGATTTTCTTTTGCATGCACTCTTTCATTAAAGCCTTGACCACTTAATTAAATGAATAATATGTATGTTAACTTTATAAACTTCCGTGTAACCTGCTAATGTCGGATAAGTGGATAGTTAGGCATGCCTAATAGAGCTATGTGTTGCTGCAGCTATGTGTACGCTTTTAGACCCTGATCAGGTCCCCCGATCGGATCCTCGTGATCCTTCTGTTTAAATCTTTTTTTTTTAAGATTCTATGTGAAACAATTTGGAATAAAAAAATAAAAAAATGAATGTTTTTATACCTTCGGGTATCTATGTGTTTATAATACGGTATCGATACCCTCGGGTATCTATGTATACTCGTTATCCACTCATTATGATTAAGCAGGTGCTAGTGTGTTTTTGTACAAGAATTTTGGATGATAAAATATATAATTGGATTAACTATGTATGATTCTATATCTATATTTATATCATTATCATGTGCTTTCTGTTATCGTCAATGTGAGTGGCGGTTATGCATTTTGTGTTCCCCACTAAGCGATTTCGCTTAGCACGGGTGTTAACCGTGCAGGTGTGGAAGATTTTGGTACGCATAGTCTGGGCGTGTCGCATCGGGAAGGCCAACACAACTAGAGATCAGGGTTTTTTAGTATAGGCTTTCCTTTCTTTTGTCGCAGATATAATGTTTTGTTGGCCTTTGGAACAGTGCACCTTGGGCTTTTGTATATTTGTTTTTTGTAATCTGTTGTAAGATGTAAAGACCTCTTTTATTTATATTAATAAAAGTATTCTTTTCTTTCAGTATCACTCTTCTTTCTTTCAAAGCTTTACTTTATCTCTGATATGTCATTTTGTATGCGATGTTTACATATTTGCACTAGTGGGATGTGACATCCCTATCTATCTGGATCCTTCCCCCTCCTCTGGGGTAGAAGTCTCCATGGTATAGGTTGGGGTGTGACAATATATATATATATATATGTACATGCATGCATGCATGCATACATACATGCATGCATGCATGCATACATACATACATACGTACATACATACTGTAACACCCCCTACATCCCCGTTGGAAGGACGCGGGTGCACTACCGACGCTCACTCATACACATGCGCACATGCACTAAGCGGAAGCATACATTCATACATAAAAACATACGGAGATACAGCAGAAATTAAAACTTTAAGGAAACAATAGTTGAACATACATTAACTCACATACATACATATAATCATTCAGCGGAAGCATAAGCCGAAAGATAAAACTAAAAAATAACTGGAAACTTAATTACAATAAGATCCTTACATATAATGACATATACATAAGACTAGAGAAAAACAAAAGCCAAAATACAGAGGTTGAGCAAAATGCAAAATTTCTAACTCCTATGTGGTCGACCTTACAGATGCGCGACTTGAACGGAACCAAACCTGCCACCTGCATGGGAAAAGAACCTGTGCTAAGCGATAGACGCTTAGTGGGGAAAACACACAAGTAAATGGACAACCATTCACAATGGTCGTCAAGGTATAACACATGCAAATGGCAAATGCGAACATTCATAACACATATATAGTCAGGCTTGCATAATTAAAGGCTTTCATTCGAGAACTCGCATCCATATACTTACCGAGGTATCAAGTATCAGAACCTTACCGCGTGCAGTCACAAGAGATATTACGCAAGCAACTATCATGCCAAAGTACCCATGCATTAAGGGAAAACCCATTCACTTGCAACACAATTACCATATAATAACCTACTCAGCTATCATGCTAAGAACACTAGCTATCTAAACATACATTTGTCATGCCATAACACACATTAGCCGAACCCAAGGGAAGATGTCAAACACCACACTTCCACTGCACAACTCTATCACATAAAATATCATGCCACGAACGAAGACACGTGATAACATGCTAAATATACCACAATAGTCGAGAACAAGGAACATATAGCAAACTATTACATTCAAAGCATACACTAATTCAAAGTCAGATTCTTATACACTTTAATTCACCTCATCATCATCCAATACCACACGTACACTTACCGAAGCCGATCCACATGCGTTGCACCCCAAATAATACATATATGTTCATTCTATAGTCCAGATCGCCTTATTATGTATACTAATTCACATGCTACCATAATAGTTAACAGTACAAAATCATATTCATATACATACTATTTTATATGCTTATAACCTAACTAGTTGGATTCACATTCTCATAAGCATAACATAATAAAGTATATTCATAGCATTTGAAAGATCATGGTCACAGTCATGCACGTCTTAATTCCAGTACTTATATCCATAACTGATGGTATACAAATACATTCACAATATGATATACATATATATATACAGATAAATATGTTTAATTTACATGTTTGAGTCACACTCAACCCATTCAGAAATTCATAATCACATTCGGATACATAACTAATTCACATGTCCAAAATTGTGCTCATTCGAATATCACGTTCTCTTGTTCATATCAGACAAAGCAAACAGAATACCTGCTGACTCAAAATAGTGGATAACGAATGAACTGACAGTACCTTACGGGTACGAATCGAATACTGACATCACCTTACGGGTGCGAATCGAATACTGACATCACCTTACGGGTGCAAATCGAATACTGACATCACTTTACGGGTGCAATCAAATACATTAAAGGGTTCGCGAGGAACCAAACAGGGACCTGATCAGGGTCCAAACGTCCAATGGTGCTGCAGCTAAAGAGACTCTATTAGGCATGCCTAACTATCCACTAGACTGACTCTTGCAGGTCATGCATAAAACAAATCATGTTTCGAATCACATAATATAGTTCGAAATGTCAGTCATGCATAATCCATTCAATCCATTCATAATATCCCAAAATCATATATATATACATATATGCATATTCATATCATGGATTCAAATTCATATAACTCATAAGTTAATAGGTATAGGACTTATAAGCATTAAAAGGAACTCGAGTTCAAAACCAAACCCCAAGAGAAAACTCATTCAGCATAACAAGGCTGTTGCGCTCGCGACAGAGACCATAGTTCCCTTTGCTTGCGCGCGCATGACGGACCTCGCAATTGCGGGGAGGAGAGAAAGCCCGGCTCTGTCGCGGTCGCGACCGAGAGCATAAGCATCGCTATCGTGGGCTCGAGACAGATCGCATGCTCGCGATAGCACAGGCCAATATTGCGCTCTGTCGCGATCGCGTCGCGATAGCATAGGCCAATATTGCGCTCTGTCGCGACTGCGACACCGTTGTGCTCACAACAGAGAGCACATAACAGCTATTGCTATCACGGGCTCGCGACAGGTCGCGTGCTCGCGACAGCACAACCCAGCAACAGGATCACCGGTCTCTGTAGCGCTCGCGACAGTGTCGCGATAGTGATAGAGTTGTGATTTCCAGACTCTGCAGAATTCTTGTAACACCCCTTACCCGTACTTAGGCGATCCCATCCGATAAGAAGTGAGATGCCATATGAGTAGAGGTGCCACCACACAGATACAGAATATACATACATCCATACATAAACATACATACCAAAATACAGGGCAAATTAAAACTTTGCGGGACCAATCATGAAATAAGCTGATCATGCATTAATATAACAAAAATCATTACATTACTATTTGATCAACCCAAAGATATAAAGGATAATTACATAATCAAAATTATACGTATACATATGCGGAAGCTATTACAAAAATTGAAGTAAGAGAGTTCTATTACAAAATAATCATCGAGGTACAAAAAATAGGCCCTACACTCAAGACCCAGCTGTGTTGACTCTGATGGCTGCGATTCTCCCTAGCAAACTCCTTCTACACCTGCACGGGTAAACACACCGTGCTAAGCGATAAACGCTTAGTGGGGAAACACACATATAGCATAAGGACAACCATTCACAACGGTCGTCAAGGCAAACACATACAGATGGTATACTCAGAAATCCGCATTAAACAAGAGTATGAATATAAGAACATATAAACGTATAAAGTCATACCTTCGATAAAATACCACTGCCTTCATAACATCTCATAAAAGCATATTCGGATAATACAATTCCATACTTAACAAAGTAATTCAAAAAGACAGAGTGCCTGCTGACTCAAAGTAGTGGATAACGAGTGAACAAATAGTACTTTACGGGCACGAGCCGATCACAAATAGTACATTACGGGTACGAATCGAGAAACCAATTTTTACTTTTAATTTCCACAAAACATTTTCAAAGGGGATCTTAAGCAAGATCCGAACACAAAGAGGTTCGCGAGGAACCAAGCGGGGAACTAATCAGGGTCAAAACTGAACAAAGGGCTACAGCTAAGAGACTCTATTAGGCATGCCTAACTATCCACTAGACTGACTCTTGCAGGCTAAAATCATACAACTAACGTCCACATTTTAATTATCACGAATAAAGAATTCATATACTTTAAATAGAACAGTACATGCACAAATATGGCTCATAATAAGTGATATTGAATGCTAAAATCAGTAGTATAACATTTCTAAAACATGTGAAGAAAACATAATTCTTTTGCAAAAACAGGGTAGGTCACGGTCACAGCCAAACTGGTTGTCACCGTGATAGGTAGGTCACGGTCACAACAAAATTTGTTGTCAACGTGACATACCAAAGCTCTCGGCAGAATGCTGATAAGGGGTACCTTACGGTCACAACCAAACTGGTTGTCACTGTGACGTACCAAGAAAATCAATGGAACCCAAAAGTTGGACATCTCACGGTGACAACCATTTTCACAACCAAAATGGTTGTCACCATGACATGTCCCTAACCCAAAACAGAACCGAAGTTTTGGGTACCTCACGGTCACAACCAAAATGGTTGTCACCGTGACGTACCAAAGAAGCCAAACAAAAGCAAAAGTTTGGGTACCTCACGGTCACAACCAAAATGGTTGTCACCGTGACGTACCCAAAACCCAGAACAGAAGCAAAATCTGGGCACCTCACAGTCACAACCAAAATGGTTGTCACTGTGACCCATGCCCAGATTCCACACTGTTGAGCCAAAATTCCAGATTTTCAAGCCAAAAACCCTCAATTTCATTTCAAACCACGTACCCACACCCCAATAACAACATTAAGCCAAACAAACATCATTAAATCATGCCATAAAGAAATCCTACTCAAGAATTCAAAGAACAACATCAACAATTTCTAAAATTTCATCAAAATATCATGCCAACAATATATAAAACACAAATTCCCAAACCTCAAAGTTAGAAACTCTATCACTTGGTTCCACTAGATCCAGCAACTTCCTTGCCTTTAGGATCTCTTGGAGGTTCAGCTAAGAAACAAATCACAACAAAAATACACAACTCAAAACCCTAACTTAAACCCAAAACCAGAAAATGCAAGGGAAGAAGAAGAACTTGAACAAAAGCAAAACCGAAAGCATAAAGCTTACCAATCAAACACAAGGAGTAATTAATGCCCACCTTAGTAACTTGAATTCAAGCAAATTACATAGAGAAGAGCAAAGAGGAAGAAGAAGAGGGAAGGAGAAGGGAAACGGGAAATGGGTTTAGAAAATATGAATTTCCCACTTTTCTCTTTTTCTTTCCTTTCTTTCCCCCCCCCCCCCCCCCCCCCCCCCCTCTACACTTGTCAACATCTTAGTGGAGGGCATTAATCACTCACACACTAAATGCACATGTCACACACACATAATGAAACACTCTAATAATGCACCCTACACATGTATGAGCAACACACACAATGCTCCCTCATCTAACACACACACTATGGTATGCTCACATGCATATAATCATAACTCCACCTATGCACGCCTTATCTCTATATGCACTCCCACACCGGAATAAACCCACAAAACATGCAATATTCTCAAAATGCACTTATGATATGCCAACCACATACAAATACATACTCACATAAATGGCTCATTCTACTAGGGGGCAAACGGGGTGTGACAATTCTGCAGATTTCTTCTCCTCCCAAACTCACACACAAATACACAAAATCACATCAAATGGTCTCATACCTCAAATCCAACCACCCTTCACCATCACTACCCATAATATAACATTATCATTAAGTAATTCCACACAAAACATTAATTTAAGCTCATAATCTCAATAATTATCAAAACCTAGAAATTTACAGCAAAACTATATCAAACCACACAATCACCATAATAAATTCACACTCATGCATAATTACTCTTCGAAATTAAAAGTCCGTAACATACATGCCAAAATGAGTCCGTTTCACAACCCAATTTCCAGAATTTCATCAAGAACACATATGGACATTTTCACATTCAAGAGTAGAAAATTCCCAAACTCATGCATTTCAATACCAACCCTCATATACATCTATCTCAACCAATAACATGGATTACTAACACATTTCCCAAATTAATTCATGCATAAACTCATATCAAAACACTCAAATTTCTGAAAAGCAAACACAAATACACACTCATGATCCAAGGAGAATTAGGCAATGATAACTCAACACTCAAATGCAGAAATCAAAGCTCCCAAACCTGGAAATCAAAGATCCAAAATCACTTTTCTAGCTTCAATCTTCAATCCTTTCCTTGCCCTTAAGCTTCTTCTTGCCAACCCAAGCTCGCACAAATAAAAACCCAGAAAATTGCTCATCCAAACCCAATTTAACTCAAACAAAACCAAGAAAAAGACGAGGAAGAAACCCAAAACGCAGGAACCCTAAAATCCAAACACATACCTCTAAAATCTTACTCTAAAACTCAGTCAAAATCACCTCCAAGCAAGCACAAACATCCAGCCAAAAGAGAAGAAAAGGAAAAGCAGAAAATGGAGAAGAGAAGAAGAAGAGGAGGCGTGAGAGGGAGGAGAATGGGAATGCAAATTTTGTGTTCTCTCTCTCTCTCTCTCTCTCTCTTTTCTTCTTTTCACATTTAATGCCCAACAACCAAGTCCACTTGGCAAGCTCTCATTAGGCCACTAATTCTTCATTTGACTTTCAAACACCAAGGCACCATACACATACATACACCATAAAATTACTTAAGTAGATATTTTCCATCCTTAGTACAATACACACAATCCACTAGATAATTGCCTTGCATCCTTGTTACCAAACAACACACACACTAGATACAACCACAACAAATACCCTACATCCATACACCACATGCACACCAAATAATTTCCCACACTTAACTTATTTAATTAATTACTTTGCAGTTAAGTCCTTATTATCAAATTCCCTCATGCACAAATTACCGAAATACCCTTCACTTATCCGACTTAGCTTGCCGATTTCGACTAGGCCCAATTTGGGGTGTGACACATATATACATACATACATACATACACACACACACACACACACACAACACACACACACACATATATATATATTGTCATACCCCATTTTTCGCCTAGTAGTTTGAGCCATGATTGTATGTGTGTTAATGGTATTTTCGGTTATATGCATATTTTATGGGCTTTATTAGAGTGTGGGTGCATGTTTTATATTAGGGTGTGTGTGTATGGGTCTTGTTAGTGTGTGTGCATGCTCATAGGGGAGTAGTGTGTGAGTTAGTGAGGGTTAGTCTTGTGTATAGTGGCTTGCATGGGTGTAGGGTGTGAGTGATCAAGATCCACCAAAGGTAGGGTGACATGTGGCTAGGGTTTTAGGAAGTAGGTATAAATAGAAGGAGAGAGAAGAGGGAGCAGCCATTTCTTTTGCTGCCTCTTTCCCATTTTCTTGCTCCTCTCTTTATCCCCTCTTCCTCTTTTCTCTTCAAGTGTGCCCTAGCTTGGATACAAGTGGTTTTTGGGTGGAAATTGATCATCTCTTAAGCTTTATTGGTAAGTTTTTAGTGGTTTCTCTTCTTCTTCATATTTTCTCTTGACTTATTAGATGTGTTCTTAATCTAGGGTTTTTGCATTTGCATGGTTCTTGGGTTTTCAGGTTTAGAAGTGCCTAATTATGATCCCAAGGGGAAAGAGAAGGCGAGTGGGAGAGGAGCTTGCAACTAGGAGCATAAGAATTTACAGGTTTGGGAATTTCTATTTTTTGTGCATTTTATGTGATTTTGTGTTCTTTGTTGAATTGCTGGAAATTGATGAGATATAATATGTGTATTTGTATCTAAATGATGTGGATAATGATTATTTTGGGTTGAGATGCTTGGATTATGAGTAATGGAACCAAGATTTGAATTTCTAGTTGAACTTAGAGAGAGATTTCTGGTTTTCTTAAGTGAGGAATTTGATTATGTTATTTGTGTAATTAAATTATTGATTGTGGTTTAAAAGTTGGGTTTTAGGGTAATTAAGATGACTTGAATGATCAATTTGTGTGGGGTTGAGTTTTGAAGTCAATTGGAGGTTTGGGTGATTTTGGGAGTGTGATTTTCTGCAGATTTTCGCGTAAGGGCTAGAAATCATGACTCTGCCGCGAGCGCGATAGAGCCTGGTGAATTAGCCTTTGCGTGTGGTCCAGAGTTGAATTGCCGAGCCTCTGCAGCGAGAGCTCTCTGTCACAAGCGCGACGGAGCGCTCGGCTACCGAGCAGATTTGGGTAGCCCCTTGTCGCGAGCGCGCGCCTGTGTGCAAGCGTGATAGCTTTTGTTGACTGCTCACTATCGCGAGTGCGATGACCGTTATGAGCACGACAGTGAGATGCACTTCTGTCTTCGCGTGAGCACAAAGACTGCCTCGATCACGACTTGGGGCAAGTGTAAGCACCGTGTCCCGGAGTGGCCTGGATCAGAGATTACCCTATGATGAAATTGGCATCCGAGCCTGTACAAACGGTTTGGATTCGGAGGCTTTAGTCCCATGCTCCACGAGAAACAAGTATTTTTACCTTCCATAGGCAGAAGGGGAGAAAACAGGGAGTTTTTAAAGTCCAAAAAAGTTTGTTTCCTCAACGGATGGCCAGCCCGTCGGTCAGGGCCCAGCCCATCGATTGGCAGGATCATCAGATAAATCCTTGTGTTAGAAGGATTCTTTCGATGCCCATCGGTCGAAGTGGCAGCCCGTTGGATGAATCCTTGTGTTAGAAGGATTCTTTCGATGCCCGTCGGTAGAAATGGCAGGCCCGTCGGTCAGGTTCCAGGGCCATCGGATGAATCCTTGTGTCAGTAGGATTCTTCCGACGCCCGTCGGTCACCCCTGGCCTATAAAAGCTTTGAATTTCTCATAAAATGGGTTGGAAAAATTTGCAAAAATAGGGGAAACTCTGCCAAAATTCACGCACGTTTTCTCTCTCTTACAACAAACACTTTTCTAAAAGATCTAACTAATTCAAATCTTCACAAGAAAGAGGATTGAGTTGATTTTTCACGGGTTTTTGAAATTCAATTTTCATCGAGCTGTTGAGGATACACCCTATCTTCTACATTTGATCTTTTGTTCGGACTTTCTCGTGGAGCGTGCGAGAAGCCAGACAACAATAGGGAATCCAACTAAGAGCTTGTTCTGAGGGTAAATATTCTGGACCCTTTTCTGTCCTTTTTTTTACCTTCATTTTCGATATTATCTTTGCTCTTGTCCTTTTTATTTCTTGTTGCTATTCTTTTTGAATTTGTGTAAATTTTGTCTTTTTGCTTTTAAAAAGCTTTTGTTTTTCTGGGACAGAGGTGACCGACGGGTCATCTGCTGTGACCGACGCCCGTCGGTCACCTTTAATCATAGCCCGTTGGTTACCCACACAGACGGCTCCCTTCGAGTGAGCGACGGGTTGTATTGGTCACCTTGACAGATGCCCGTCGGTCATTCAGCATAGCCCGTCGGTGGGTTCTATCCCACATTTTCAAATCTTTTTCTTTTCCTTTTTTTGTTCATTCAAATTTTTATGTGTATTTATAATCTTTTTTCTGTATTTTAACATCCTTTTGGCTTGTTTTGTGAGAATATGTTTCTGTTTCTTGGACTGGTTGGAGCCTGAGGAAGTTCTCCCGTATATGGAAAGTTCGTCTGGTTTAATTCCCTATCTCCCTCTCTTTTGTATTTCGTGTATTTATTTATTGCTTCTCTTGTATATGACAAAATTGTTGTATTCCTCGCTAATGTAAAAATCGGCCAAACGTTTTATACTTAATAAATTGAATTCTTCATAAAATCAAGGACCCAATGTCCTATTTTTATCCAATAAAATCCTCACAATAGAAATATCCATTTTAATAATGATGCATGTGAGGACCAAAGTCCTCAAAATAAGCAATGCCCCGATTCGTGCATGTATCGCATATTTATAAAAGGGAGTTGTATTCCGCTCCTTGTGTTATTGTAATTTATCACTTTCATTATTTATTCATTCATTTACCGCTTTCTAAATGTGAATAAATGCGCTTTGATTCAATCGCATCGTGTGGAGAGAGAGCGAATTAATGAAAATTAAAATTTGATCATAAAATAATCAAGGTAGAAATAGATGAGAAGTCCCGAACCCATCTCTGGTCTTTGGGCTCAAAGAGGCGAGAGGTCTATCCGATCACTCATTGGAACTATGACCTCCAAGACACCTCTTGTGTCAAGAGACTTTGAAGTTTATCCTAGGCTCCTTAGGGCGAGAGGTTTACCCTCCAAGACCCCTTTGGTTGGCCCAAAATGGATACTAAGCACAGTCTTAGGCTCTCTGAGGCGAGAGAAACTTTCCCAATGTTCTATTGGGTAGCGACTCCATGAAACCTCCTTGTTGCCCAAAATAGACGCACTTGTCAATATCTTTAGAAGTTGCCAACGGATCCTCAATTGCCCGATCGCCCTCCAGCGGGTGGTCAGAGGGGAGGCCGCGGGGTCCGGCGCGCGTCACAGCAAGTTTTGTCTCTGTTATGAGCGCGAAAGACGTCACGAGCGTGACACCCCTGGCTTCAATTTGAGTTTTCTTTTGTGATTTCTGATGTTTAATTCAAAACTTGTGATGCTTTTAGGTTTATACTTGGACAATTTTATGAATTATATGAATATAATTTGATGTATTATGCATGACCTGCTAGAGTCAAATAACTGGATAGCTAGGCATTCGGTAGCTGCAGCCCTTTATTCCGTTTGGACCCTGATCAGGTCCCCCATTGGGTTTCTTGCGAACGTCAATGTGTTTTGATCTTATTTTAGATCCCCTCTATAAAATGTTTTAAAATGAGAAAAATGTGATTTTGCTTTTCGATTCATACCCGTAAGGTACAGCTATGCGTTCACTCGTTATCCACTATTGTGAGTTAGCAGGTGTTATATTTCGTTGTGTTATGAGAATGTGAATCCGAATGACTTTGATTATGAGTATGTGAATCTGAATGACTTTATTTATGAGCATATGAATCAGTTAATATATGAATGTAATTATGAGCATTTGAATGATTACAAATGTGATTCAATTATGATTATGTCTTATGATTATTAGCATATGCCATTATGTATGCGTTTTGCCTCGACGACCATTGTGAATGGCCGTCCATATTATTGTTGCTTATTTCCTCACTAAGCGTTATCGCTACCCGTGCAGGTGTGGAAGGTGATTAGCTTTTGGGAGAGTCTCTGCAAGTCAAGCCAACACAGTGGGATTGATGTCAGAACTTAGATTTTTGGATTATGATTCTTTTTGTAATAGTGAACTCTCTTTGTATTACTCTTTTGTTCAGCTTCCGCCTTGTATTTTGGAAGATGTAATTATTTTGTAATATTAGAACATTTATGTAATGAATATTATTATTACATTTATGAATAAATGACCAGTTTGGTTTTAAAGTTTTTAATTCCGATGTATATATGTATGTTTATTTTATGTGGATGAATGTTATTGTAATGTTTTGCTTGGTGACACCCTTGCTCATATGGGTTCTCACTCCATTGCGGATGGGTTCTCCTACGTATGGGTAGAGGGTGTTACAGTTTTTGGTATCAGAGCCTAGGTTTAGGCATTTTTTGGGTGTTGTTGTGCATAGATATATGTCTAGCATTGTATTGGCTGATGCAGGTGTCTTTGTGTTTGTTTTAGATGGATTTTGATTCGGTACGTGGGTCGCTTGAGGTGTCCGCTGAGAGTGTGAATCCTCAAGCAGTAGATCCTTCAGTGTCTGTTTTGGCTTAAACACCTAGGGTTTAGCCTGAGGCCGCAGCCATGCCCTTTGAGGCAATGTTGAAGATTTCTCAGGACATGGCTCGTGTCTTAGAGAGAGTGACCGCTCCGAGAGCCCCTTTAGAGAGCATGAGGAAAGCTGGTGCGGAGGATTTTTATGGGACTAGTTTGGATGAGTCTGAGTATGATGAAAAATGGATAGAGAAGGTAAAACATGTTCTTGATGAGATTCGGTACCCTCCCGATAGGCAGGTAGAGAGTGTTCTGGCATTGCTTCAGGGATCTGTCTACAATTGGTGGAAGTTAGTCCGTAGGCATCCCTAGTTTCCTGACCCGGTCACTTGGGAGTTCTTTGAGAGGGAGTTTACCAGTAAGTATGTGACTAGGGCTTATAAAGATGCTAAGTGGGCTCAGTTTCTCAGTCTGAAACAGAGGGCCATGTCAGTTTCTGAGTTTGACAAAGAGTTCAACCGTCTTTCCAAGTATGCTCTAGAGGGTGTTGTGACAGAGGAGTTTAGGTGTAGGCATTTTGAGGCCGGTTTGAATGAGTCATTGCGGGCTATGCTTGTTTCTTTGATGAGTACTCCGGGCATTGGTTATTATCAGATTGTTCAGGTAGCAGTGCGGGCAAAGAGATCAGAGTCCGTTCTGAGGGAGAGAGCTATGAGGAGGAATCCTCCTCGTGGAGGATCATCATCATCTTCGGGTAAGAGGTCTAGGAACCTGTAGGATGAGTCTTCTTTAGGTCTAGTTTCGAGAGACAGGAGGTAGGGTTCTGCTATGAGTTCGAAATCTGGTAGAGGTGATTCTGGTAATAGGACTGAGGTGTTGCCTGAGTGTTCTCACTGTAGCAGGCTCCATCGGGGTGAGTGTAGGTGGCTCACGGGTGGTTGTTTCCGATGTGGGAGTACTGATCACTATTTGGCTAGCTGTCTGAAGTTGAATGAGGCTTCTGGTGATCAGCATGAGGCTAGTAGAGTGGGTTTGAATGCATCGTAAGCCAGTCGAGGTGGTCGGCCTAGAGAGGGAGCTCCATTAGAGTCGGTTGATCGTCCCTTGACGGTTCTAGCTAGGGCATATGCTATAAGAGCTCAGGATGAGTAGGATGCCCCGGATGTGATTGCAGGTAAGTTCCTACTCTTTGACACTGAGTTGTATGCTCTAATTGACCCTGGTTCCACACACTCATATTTGTGCATGAGTAAGTTATTTCATAAGTTGCATGATGTTGATCAGTTAGATTATGAAGTTTGTATGACCAGTCCCTTAGGGCATAGTGTCAATGTGAGTAGAGTGTATAGGAATTGTCCTCATTTGGTTCAAGGTGTTACAGTTTTTGGTATCAGAGAGTTTGGAGATGTGTTTCCAAGTGAGTTGCCTGGGTTGCCTCCGGAGAGGGAGGTGGAGTTGTCCATAGAGATAGCGTCGAGTACTTCGCCCATTTCGAAAGCACCTTATCGGATGGCTCCTGTAGAATTGAGGGAACTTAAGACTCAGCTACAAGAGTTATTGGATAAGGGGTTTATAAGACCCAGCATATCCCCATGGGGAGCTCCAGTGTTGTTTGTCAAGGAAAAGGATGGTACCTTGAAGATATGCATCGACTATAGGCAAATTAATAAGGTCACAGTGAAGAACAAGTATCTTTTGGCTAGAGTTGAGGATTTCTTTGATCAGTTTAGAGGTGCGTTTAACACCCCATACCCGCAATTGGTACGGATATCGGATATCACGACAATATCGACCAATCGATGCTTATGACAAATGCGGTAATTTTTTTTTTTCTTTTTTTTTTTATAAACTTATCGGAACATTTATCCTGTAACAATTTCATGGCACTATTACATTTCATTCGATCCAATCCAAACATTACATTGAACTTATCATGTTATTCGATAGCCTATAAGATTCATTATAATATTCAATATATAATCAATGCTAAACCATTCCACATATACATGCCACTAACACTATTCATTGGATTTAAAATTCGGCAGCATAACGACTATAATGTTAGCTACCCAAAACCTGCAATTCAAACAATACACAGCCCAACTCAGGGGCACAACATATATAGCTTATTTAGACTCCAACTAATACATGTAACTAATCCAAATACAATAACATTTATCTTTACATATACCTGTTCTCATAACATATAGCTTTTACATATATTCAAGTAACAACAAACAAAACGTTCTTATCTTTAATCTACCCGTCCAGACTGATCTCAAATCTGATAGGTCGCCTGCTCCACAGACGCTCCACCTGGTACCTACATGCAGTCAAACAACTACGTGTTGAGATTAAATATGCTCAGTGGTGATTACGAATCTAAAAATTTCCATGTTAACTTATGCCTACACACATGCATAAAAAAAAATACACTATATTTAACAAATTCCTTATTATCATTTAAATCACTCACTGCAATTCCACTTAGAGTCATCTTACACTATGATCCCTTATTTGCCATTCTTATTGGCAAATTACCCTTTAATCCCTACTGGTTCAATACTTATCAATTATCTCTATCCTTTAACTAAATCACTATTTTTCCACTTCAATTGCATTTACTTACAAATATTACTCTTATTTATTTAATGGCATCTAAATTGCCATGTTACCATCTAGTCCTCAATCTTTTCATTTCAGTCCTTATTAACTTTGTCACTTCACTCATTTACTCACATATCGCTATATTTTTCCATTCTCACACTAACACTATTCTTTGTACACTTTTCTTCCTTTAACGTGTAACTTTACGTTTTAGTCCCCGAACTCTTACTTTCATGTACATTTTACATATTAATTCATTTTAAGCTTTTACTTTCCATTTAACTCTTTTATCACTCATTTTATCGTTCTTATTCATTTCACTTATCAATTCTTGTACAAATTACCGTTTAGTCCTTATTTTATCAATTTTAGGGCAAATTTACATTTTTACCCTTCTTTTGATGTTATTTATGAAAATGCCACTAGTTCATTTCTCTTTCCATTTAAATCAATATTAGGCTTACAAATTACATATTAGTCCCTGTTTTGGCATTTTAGTGGAAAATTACATTTTAGTCCCTGAATTTTGGACTTTTCACTGGACTAACATATCAATTTCACTTTTCACTTACATGTTACTTATTAGTATACTTTTACACTTAATTAATATTTTGCCCCTACTTTTGGTAAAATTATAATTTGGTCCTTCATTTAACATTTACTTGTAATTTTTTCATTTATTGTAAAATCCCCTACCGATACATAGGCAAACCCATCCTCAAGGGAGTAGGAAGCCATATGAGTAGGTGTGTTACCGGACAAAAGCGATACAAAGCATATATAAACACAGAAGAATTTAAAACTTTAAGGAGCAAAAACTGAACATACATAATTCACAAATGCACATTCACTAGGCGAAAGAATACACACATGTGTACTTACAATCATACAACAGAAACCTATGACGAAAGATAAAGCAGAGGAAATACTTAATACATAAATATAAAAATATTTACATAGTCCAAAATATTACATCAAGATCCTTACATATAATTACATATACATAAGATTACGGAAACACAAAATCCAAGATACAAAAGCTGAACAAAATACAAAACTTTTGACTCTTGTGTGGCCGACCTTACAGATGCACGACTCCAACAGAACCAACCTGCCACCTGCACGGGAAAAGAAACCTGTGCTAAGCGATAACGCTTAGTGGGGAGAGCATACAAAATATGGGCGGCCATTCACAATGGTCGCCAAGGCATCACACACTCAAAATGGCATATGCGGACATTCACAACACATAGATAATCATACTTGCGTTTAGAGACATTCATTCAGAAGCTCAGGTTCACATGCATATACATATTAACTGATTGATATACATAACATCATGCGGAAGTACAATTGGTCTCACCTACACTTACCGATGTATCATATATCAGAACTGAATCAAGCCCGGCTACTAAATAACTAAACATCCAGCCATTATATCAATTACCCAAACATTAACTAAAAATCCATTCACATGCAACACAATTACCATGCAATAACGCATTCAACTATCATGTAAAATTTCTAGATATCTAAACATACTTTTGTTAGGACATAACACACACACTAGCCAAAACCCATGGGACAACGTCCAAACCACCACACTTCCCCTGCGCAACTCTAATACATAAAATATCTTGCCATGAAATATAAACATATGACAACATGCCGAAGTCACTATACTATCAGATACCTAAGAAACATAAAACATTACATTACATTCATTACCTCACCATACAAAGTTAGAGTGTTCATATTACACAATATACATATACAATACACAGACATCATCATGCGAAAATACAATTAAATCTTGAATATACTTACGAAGATTATAAACATATTGAAAATCAGAGATTTCATAATGCATAATCACTAGTCGTCTAAACATGCAAATATTATTACACAATGATGCTCATACACAAGCTGAAACCCATTATAAAGCTAATACACCATACTTTCACATTACTACACCACTATACGTATCATCATATAGAAAATATCAGCACATAACGACATACCAAAGTTACTGCAATAGCAAAGGCCGATAAAACATATATATAGCATTATATAAATATATTTTCACCATATTCAAAACTTCCAGGCCACATTCGTACACATATTATTGCACATACTTATATCCATAACCAAACCAATTCGCAAGCTTATAAGCACAATACAACAAACAATATACATGCTGACTCACAATAGTGGATAACGAGTAAAACAAAGTGTACCTCACGGGTACGAATCGAACGCATAATGTACCTTACAGGTACAAATCGAAAAGCAACATCATTTTCCACATTCAAAAACATTTCACTAAAAGGACCTTAAACAAGACCCATACACTATAAAGGTTCGTGAGGAACCAGCCAGGGACCTGATCGGGGTCCAATCGTTCAAAGGGCGCTGCAGCTACAAAACTCTATTAGGCATGCCTAACTATCCACTAGACTGACTCTCGCAGGTCATGCATAAAACAATTCACCTTTCGAATCACACAATACATATGTATATACATATATATACATATATATATATATCATCATACATATTCTAGTGTATAGACCTATTACTAAGTTCATTATGTCAGTCATGCGTCATACAACTCATATACAAAGCAAGAAATATACAATTTAGTAATCACATTTTAACCCTAAACAATATTCTAAGCCATATCAGAGTCAATTATGGGAGATACTCACATGCCATCGATTTTTAATACCAAACCTTATTCATACCATAATACACCTCATGCTACCATATGATATGCTCATAATAACCGACCATGAAGTATGGCATTCTTTACTCACTTGTATACAAATTACAACATGCGATACCATTCACAATAATTAATATAGATAAACCAAATCGTACAGTTTGAATCAAATATTGACATATTATCATTTTAGTAACACACACTTCAGGATAATCATACAAATCATGTCTCAAGTCCAACATATAATTCATTGAGTATAATCCATAATATAGTGGGCATACAAACAAGTTCATATAGCATGCAGTAAGGAAAAACCATGAAAAGGGCATTTAAAACTCATTTTCGAAAAACTGGGCAAACGGGAAAACAGGTGCAGATCAGGGCCTCTATCGCGCTCGCGACAGAAGAGCCACGGACACGAGTCATGCTGATGGACACGACTCGTGTCGATGACTCATCCCAGTCGTGCTCCTCACGCATGACATGCAGAGGAAACGTGATGAGGACGAGTCGAGCTGAGGGACACGACTCGTGTCCATATTGTTTCTCTTCAGTCGTGCTCCACAGCACGCCACGGAAAAGAACTCACAGCAGCACGATTCGTGCTGAGCAAGCACGAGTCATGCTACATGAGCACGAGTCGTGCTGCATCAGTACGAGTCGTGCTGATCCTCTCTGCCTGACGACGTCCAACTGAGATGCATGACTTGCACACCAAAGGAGCATGAGTCGTGCTTCTCCATCCGAGTCGGACACAGACAAAGCTACAGTGAGCTTTAACACAAGAATGGGAAGCTCCTCTCTGTCGCACTCATGATAGAGATGAGACTCCCAATACCCAGCAAAATGCAGAAAGTTCTTCTTTTTTCAAAACCATTTCAAAACCTTTCAAAAACCACTCAATCATGCACAAACTCTTACCTTATCACTCAAATGCATAACACAACATGCTCATGATCAAAATACACTCAATTATCACATAATTCAACAATCAATTTCAGAAAACTTAAAAATTTGCAGATCAAGAACACCAAGAACAAACTGACCCAATTCATGCATCTTCCCTTCCAATCCCACATACATATGACTCAATCCTAAATCACGTATTTCTAACACAATTACCCAAACAATTTAATGCATATACACATGCCAAGACACTCAAAATTCCAGAAATTAACATTACCAAACACATACACAATCAAAATGAGAAATAGGGCAAAGACAACTCAAATAACTCCCAAACCTCTTTGAAGCACAACCCACTATCCTCTTCAAGCTTTAATCCTCAATCTTTTCCTTGCCTTTATGCTTCCTCTTGCCACCCAAAGCTTGCACAAACCAAAACCCAGAGGATTACTCTTAACCCAAAAACCCTAACTTAAACAAAGCCAGAGAAGAAAAAGAAGGAAATCCAAAACGCAGGAAACCCTAAATCCTCAACTTACCTTTACAATCTTGCTCCAAACTTCAATCAAAAACACCTATAATCATGTACAAACTCCAGCTAATTGAGAGAGGAGAAAGATGAGCAATAACGGGGAAAGAAAGAGGAAGAGAACCCGTGAGGAAGAGAGGAACGGGAAAAGCAAGAAAAATCTGCTTTCTGTCTCCTTCCTTTCCCTATTTCTTTCTTTCCTTCAATGCTCACCCACTCATTCCACTTGGCAAACTCTCATTGGCTTCTAACAAATATCTTAACACTCATACATTCAAGCACCATACATAAACATACACACTAGATAATCTCCTCACTTACCATCTTATTAATTTAATCTCTTCAATTAAGTCCTTAATAAATCCAATTTCACATACACTAATTACTGAAATACCCTCACTCGTCCTGACTTAGCATGCACATTCCGACTAGGCCCGTTTTGGGGTGTGACAAATCTTCCCTCCTAAAAGAATTTCGTCCTCAAAATTCACTTACACCGAAAAAATTGCAACACTACACTCCAATCTACCATCAAACTGATACACCTCATTTTCAAACTACTCACTTACTTATAGTTACCGCCATCGCTATAATCTTAAATCACTTTCTATTCAATTTTAACCAAATGCAAAATACTTTCCTTAACCGTTGCTATGCTCGCCATTTCCACTCTTAATCTTAATATCAAATAGTACATGTACACCCTGTCAGCTTTCTCTCAATCAAAACACATATGCAAATGTTTATCATGTATGATTAAAGGGATGATGGTGCAATGGAAGTGTGATAACTCATGTATACAGAATAATGCAGAAGAAATGCAATTGATGCGATAATGATGCACTGTATCCCATCCCCATAATTCAATATGCTTTATCCAAACACTTTTCTGGACATAGCTGACAGGTATATAGAGTACTACCAAAACCTCACAGAATCCAAATACTCATCCACTTCAAAATACTAAAAGAAAAACTTTACTCAAACATATCAACAAAAACTTACTGGAAGGCTTTGCAGGCTCTGTTACTCCACTACGGTGAGCAACAACTTCCGATGGCACACGAGCAACTCATAACAATTCCTCCACATCCTTTCTAGCTTGTCGAGCTAAATTCTCCTTGGTCTTAGGACAATCAACAATTTGGTGTTCCATGCTACCACATCTGAAACAAGCACCTGTGAGTTTTTGACACGAACCCCAATGTCGCTTCCGATAATGCCGGCATATTGACGGTTCCCTAACCTTTTTACACTTGTCCCAATGTTGCTTCTGACAATGTCAACACATCGAAGGTTCTCGAATCTTCTTACCCGCTGGCACCTCTTTACTCGACACTTTTCTCTTCTGAGGTACCTTCCGAACACAATCTTGAGGAATGCGAGGGGTAGTCAACCTATCCAAGATCCGAATCAACCCTTGCACTAGCATCCTATCATCGGAAGCAGGTCCAGAATCTCTAACCGAAGGATGCTCGAAAACACTCTATTTAACGCTAACTGGGTTCACACTTTTCGTTGTCTCACCCACATTCTCACTAGGGTCAGACTCCATCTAAACATAACACAAGACAAGACACATCTGCGTTATGCCACGACACAAAACCGACTCTCAAATAAAGACTTGACATATGATAGCTAACATACAAAGACTCGACATTCAACAAACAAAGGTAACCAGAACCACTAAATCGTCGCTCTGATACCACTAAATATAACACCCCCTACCCATACGTAGGCAAACCCATCCTCAAGGGAGTAGGAAGCCGTACGAGTAGGTGTGTTACCGAATAAAAGCGATACAAAGCATATATAAATACGAAAGAATTTAAAACATTAAGGAGCAAAAACTGAACATACATAATTCACAAATGCACATTCACTAGGCGAAAGAATACACACATATGTACTTACAATCATACAACAGAAACCTATGATGAAAGATAAAGCAGAGGAACTACTTTATACATAAATATAAAAATATTTACATAGTCCAAAATATTACATCAAGATCCTTATATATAATTACATATACATAAGATTACGGACACACAAAATCCGAGATACAGAAGCTGAATAAATACAAAACTTCTGACTCTTGTGTGGCCGACCTTGCAGATGCACGACTCGAACAGAACCAACCTGCCACCTGCACGGGAAAAGAAACCCGTGCTAAGTGATAACGCTTAGTGGGGAGAGCATACAAAACATAGGCGGCCATTCACAATGGTCGCCAAGGCATCACACACTCAAAATGGCATATGCGGACATTCACAACACATAGATAATCATACTTGCGTTTAGAGATATTCATTCAGAAGCTCAGGTTCGCATGCATATACATATTAACTGATTGATATACATAACATCATGCGAAAGTACAATTGGTCTCACCTACACTTACCGAGGTATCATATATCAGAACTGAATCAAGCCCGGCTACTAAATAACAAAACATGCAGCCATTATATCAATTACCTAAACATTAACTGAAAATCCATTCACATGCAGCACAATTACCATGCAATAATGCATTCAACTATCATGTAAAATTTCTAGATATCTAAACATACTTTTGTCAGGCCATAACACACACACTAGCCAAAACCCACGGGACAACGTCCAAGCCACCACACTTTCCCTGCGCAACTCTAATACATAAAATATCATGCCATTAAATATAAACAAATGAAAACATGCCGAAGTCACTATACTATCAGATACCGAAGAAACATAAAACATTACATTACATTCATTACCTCACCATACAAAGTTACAGTGTTCATATTACACAATATACATATACAATACACAGACATCATCATGCGAAAATACAATTAAATCTTGAATATACTTACCAAGATTATATACATATTGAAAATCAGAGATTTCATAATGCATAATCACTAGTCGTCTAAACATACAAATACTATTACACAATGATGCTCATACACATGCTGAAACCAATTATAAAGCTAATACACCATACTTTCACATTACTACACCACTACACGTATCATCATACAGAAAATATCAACACATAACGACATACCGAAGTTACTGCAGTAGCGAAGGCCGACAAAACATATACATAGCATTATATAAATATATTTTCACCATATTCAAAACTTCCAGGCCACATTCTTACACATATTATTTCACATACTTATATCCATAACCAAACCAATTTGCATGCTTATAAGCACAATACATCAAACAATATACATGCTGACTCACAATAGTGGATAACGAGTAAAACAAAGTGTACCTTACGGGTACGAATCGAACGCATAATGTACCTTACGGGTACAAATCGAAAAGCAACATCATTTTCCACATTCAAAAACATTTCACTAAAAGGACCTTAAACAAGATCCATACACTATAAAGGTTCGCGAGGAACCAGCCAGGGACCTGATCGGGGTCCATTCGTTCAAAGGGTGCTGCAGCTACAAAACTCTATTAGGCATGCCTAACTATCCACTAGACTGACTCTCGCAGGTCATGCATAAAATAATTCACCTTTTGAATCACGCAATACATATGTACATACATATATATATATATCATCATACATATTCTAGTGTATAGACCTATTACTAAGTTCATTATGTCAGTTATGCATCATACAACTCATATACAAAGCATGAAATATACAATTTAGTAATCACATTTTAACCCTAACTGATATTCTAAGCCATATCAGAGTCAATTATGGGATACACTCACATGCCATCAATTTTCAATACCAAACCTTATTCATACCATAATACACCTCATGCTACCATATGACATGCTCATAATAACCGACCATGAAGTATGCATTCTTTACTCACTTGTATACAAATTACAACATGTGATACCATTCACAATAATTAACATAGATAAACCAAATCGTACAGTTTGAATCAAATATTGACATATTATCATTTCATAACACACACTTCAGGATAATCATACAAATCATGTCTCAAGTCACAACATATAATTCATCGAGTATAATCCATAATATAGTGGGCATATAAACAAGTTCATATAGCATGCAGTAAGGAAAAACCATGAAAAGGGCATTTAAAACTCATTTTCGAAAAACTGGGCAAACGGGAAAATAGGGCAGATCAGGGCCTCTATCGCGCTTGCGACAGAAGAGCCACGAACACAAGTCATGCTGAGGGACACGACTCGTGTCGATGACTCATCCCAATCGTGCTCCTCACTCATGACATGAAGAGGTGTGACGCGCGCCGAACCCCGTGTCCTCCCGAAAGCCCGCTTTAGGGTGATCGGGATGGGATTCTTTAAAACTTGTAAGGTATTTGCAAGTGCGTCTATATTGGGCAACAAGGAGGTTTCTTGGAGTCGCCACCCAATAGAACAATGGGAAGGGTCGTCTAGCCTCAGCGAGCCTAAGACGGCGCATACATATCCATCTTGGGCAAGCCAGAGAGATCTTGGTGGTCTCAGTCTCTGCCCCCTGGAGCCTAGGATTGTAAATTTAAGTCATTTGGTGAGACTCAAGAGGTGTCTTGGAAGTCCTAGACCTCTCGCCTCATTGAGCCCCAAAAACCAGAGTGAGTTCGGGACTTCCCATTTATTCATACCTTAGTTAAGTTTATAATCGAGTTTTGAATTTAGAGTTTCATCCCATTTCTCATTCATTTTAATGCAATTAATTAAAGCACATGTCAATCACGTAGTGGAAGCGATAAATAAAAGCGTAAATAAAATAAAGCATATGTAAAAATATTACAACAAAATTAGGGGCGGAATACAACCCCCATTGTAAATAAAATATAAATCATGCATAAATCGGGGTATTCATTAATGATGAGGACATTGGTCCTCGCATGCATATTTATTATAAAACACTTTTGATGTGATGATTTTATTTTGGATAGAGAAAATTGAGACATTGGTCCCACTTTTATTTAGGAAAAATTCTAAATTAATTAATAAAAATGCTTTGTGATTTTTTCTCTAGCGCCTAAAATAAATAAATTGATAAGAAAATTACATAGCAAAATAAATGGAAACGCAAAATGAATAAAATATCACAAATAAAGCAAATAAATACTTGATCCCAAACGAGCCTTCTGAATCTTCCATGGGCTCGCAAAAATGTCCAAGAAGGAAAATGAGATGTGAAATAAAAATAAAATACAAATAGAATAATGTTAGTAATTGAATCTATTAAAATCAATTAAATATAAAATAAATGATAAAATAAAATAAAATGAGATAAAACGAAATGATATCAAAATAACAAATGAATTAACATGTTTACAATTTAAAATAAATGAGAAAAATATGTTATGAACAACAAATGGATTAAAAGATGTAATTGGAATAAAATACAACATGTTAATTAATTAATTTGTAAAAATATGAACATGATAATAGTGAAAATAAATAAGTGAACAAAATATTAAATATATGATAATGACAATGGAAAAGAATAAAAAATGATTAAATAAATGACATGATTAATTGAATATGTTCACAAATGATATAAACCATTTACATGGCAAAAAGATCAACCAAAATGAATTAATTTAATTACATGTTAAAAATAATGATGAATGAATTAATTTAATTACATGTTAAAAATAATGATGAATGAATTAATTTAATTACATGTTCAAAATAAAAGAAATCAATATTCACATGAATAAAATAAATGAATGAGAATAATAATAAAAATATACATGGTAATAAATTAAACATAAACAAAATAAATAAATGAATAACTGAAAATAATAAGAATGAACATGAATAAATTAAATATGAACAAAAAGAATAAGAAGAACAAGCCCGGAATGTTTACCCTCAGAGTTTTGGATTCGATGAAGGTAAAAAGATAATTGATTTCCTTGTTCTTGATTTCCAAGATTAGAATTGAATAATAAAAATGTTGGAATTTCATTCCAAGAAAAAAAGAAAATCAACAATTCTTTAAAAACAAAGAAATAATTTCTTTGCCAAAAGAATGATTTTTATTGATTAAAAGAATGAAAATAATGTCAAGAACAAACAATTATTTTGTTTGTTCCAAAGAAAAAAATCATTTATGAGAAAAAATTGTTTTTTAGAAAATCAAATGAAAAAATCGATTTTAGGAACAAACAATTATTTGTTTTGCCCCCAAAATCCATTGTTCATAAAAAAAAAATTTCAAAATAATAAAAACCTTGAAAAAGTTTAATTGAAAATAAATAACAAATTAAAAAAATGAATTTTAAGAGCAAACAATTATTATGTTTGCCTCAAAATTAAATTGCATCAATAAATCTTCTTCTAAAAAGTGTTTAGAAGAAATTCTATTGAAAAAAAAAGAACTAAAAAGATGAACTCAATTTTTTGTTGGGGGAAAATCTGGAACTGTGACGCGCGCCGAACCCCGTGGCCTCCCGATAGCCCACTTTAGGGCGATCAGGATGGGATTCATTAAAACTTGTAAGGTATTTACAAGTGCGTCTATTTTGGGCAACAAAGAGGTTTCTTGGAGTCGCCACCCAATAGAACATTGGGAAGGGTCGTCTAGCCTCATCGAGCCTAAGACGACGCATACATATCCATCTTGAGCAAGCCAGAGAGATCTTGGAGGTCTCAGCCTCTACCCCCTGGAGCCTAGGATTTGTAAATTGAAGTCTTTTGATCGGAGTTCAGGGATGACAACTGTACTTTGATGGGGCTGTGAACAATATGGGGGCAGGAGTAGGAGTCATTCTGACCACCCCGGATAATGAGAAACTCCCTTTGGCAAAGAAATTGAGGTTCAAAGCTACTAATAATGAAGCCGAGTATGAAGCATGTACTTTTGGGTTGGAAGCGTTAATATCCTTGGGGGCAAAGAAAGTGGAGGTGTTTGGTGATTCATCCCTGGTGATCAATCAAATTCGAGGCGGATGGGCTATAAGAAGAAAGGCTAATGCCGTACATTGAGCACTTGAGAGACCTGAGTAGTCAGTTTGAAGTGTGTACATTCCATTTTGTTCCAAGGGACGAAAATCAGTTGGCCGACACGCTCGCCACTTTAGTGTCAATATGGGACAATCCAGAAGGGGTGGTTATGAGGCCAGTTTTGATTTTTAGCTCTAAGAGACCTAGCTTTGAATCTAAGTCAGTCATGGAAATAGAAGTAGCGGATGGGCAGCCGTAGTATTACGACATTATGAACTATCTAGAAAATACGACTTTTCCAGAGGAAGCTACTGAAAAAAATCAGAGAATGATTCGCAAATTGTCTACCCAGTTCATTTGCATAAATGGGATATTATACAAACGGCAGGCTGATGGTATCCAGTTGAGATGTTTGGATGAGAAAGAGGCCAAGAGGGTAATGGAAGAAACTCATGCTGGCGTATGCGGAGCCCATATGAACGAGCTGACATTGGCAAAGAAGATTATGAGGCAAGGGTTCTTCTGGCTCACCATGGATAATGACTGCTCAAAGTATGTAAAGCAGTGTCAGTTATGCCAACAGTACGCAGATTTAAGGCATTTGCCTATCTCAGAATTGCATAATTTGACATTGCCTTGGCCGTTCGCAGCTTGGGGGATTGATATTATTGGGGAAATTCGTCCTACGGCTTCCAATGGACACAGATACATCATCATCACCATTGATTATTTTACCAAATGGGTAGAAGCTGAGTCTTTTAAAAAAAAAGTTGATGCTAGGGATATGGCGAAATTCATTGAGAGGAACTTGACAAGTAGGTACGGCCTCCCACGTCATGGGGTATCTGACAACGGGGTCCAGTTTATGGCCGAGGCGAAGAAATTGTTCCAGAAGTATGGTATTGAGCATCACAAGTCGTCTCCATACCGCCCTCAAGCCAATGGGGCAATAGAAGCCGCCAACAAAAATAATCAAGAGGATTCTAGCCAAGATGGTTCAGAATTATAAAGATTGGGTGAAAAAGCTGCCTTTTGCACTCTGGGGTTACAGAACGACCACCCGAATATCTACAGGAGCCATACCATACTCTTTGGTGTATGGAACGGAGGCGGTATTACCAGTCGAAGTTGAACTCAAGTCACTAAGAGTGGTCATGGGAGTTCAGATTCCAGAAGCTGAATGGGCACAACAACGGCTACAGCACTTAAACATGTTGGATGAGAACAGATTGAGAGCCTATTACCATAACCAAATCTATCAGAAGACACTCGCTAGATCCTTTGGAAAGAATGTCAAGAAGCATCCCCTAAAGGAAGGGGACTTGGTGTTCAAGTAGATGAGACCAGGTGCGCTTGATATCAGAGGAAAGTTCAGGCCAACGTGAGAAGGACCATTCGTCCTCAAGGAACTGTTATCAAAAGGAGCTGCGATTCTGTCAGATAGCGGTGGTAACGAATTCAAAGAACCGATCAATATTGATAGACTCAAAAGGTTCCATGGATAAAGACAATAAAATCAAAAGAAGAGAATAAATGCCCCGCAGGTCGAAAACTGAAAAAAGGAGGCCTTGCTAAAATTAGGCGCCTCGTCGGGGTGAAAACCGAAAAAAGGCATCCTGGGCAAAAATTAGAGGCATGAGAGAAAATATCCAATCAAGAAAACCCGAGAGGGCTGATTGGTAACGGGAGTTGATGCTATCAAGATTTGGCTCTGTGAATGAATGTAGTTTGGCATTTTTGAATTAGTGTTAAATGGTGATCATGTATATTGAAATCGTACTGAAACGGGCACATTGTTGTGAAATGAAATAAAACTAATTTCATTCATTGATATTATTTCCTAGTTCTGTTCTAAAAAGGAACATATTGCTTAAAATCCATACAAATCTGAACTAGACCTTACTACTGCTCTCGCCGGCCGGGTACCTTAGTGGCCAGGTCCTGTTACCAACTGCGGGGCTAGGTGTCCATCCTCTATATGCACTGGTAGAAGTTACGGAATGATTCCCAGAAAAGGGTATATTAGTTTTCTCTGGTAATTCTGTCCAAAGATCATGATACTGATAAGCAAAGGCTGAAGATAAGACCACGCCTCGAAAGGATAGGGAATGTCTCACTACATCGTTAATCCCTCTGAATTATCAAGCACAATAGGTGGTAGTGTAAAAGGCAGCCTCATGAGGCCTTCAAAGAACCAGATCCTTATCCACTACCTCACCCAATCTAGCAACATATTCATCCAGAAAGTCAAAGGAATGCAACTGATGCCTAGAGAGAAATACCTAAGAGAATAACTGCTGATTACCCTAGGAGGGGGCTTTGATAGTAGCTTCAACTTTTCTTGCAGCCGTACCTGAAAGGCAAGAGAGTCTCAAAAAAAAAAGAGGCCGTTAGAGATGAAAATCGTGACTGGCTCTCTAAGCAAAAGTTAGGCCAAAGGGTAGGATGAAAACCTGGGAACAGGCAGTCTGTCCTTAAAAAAAATGAAGAAAAAGCCACTGGAGTGGGTTGGTTCTATTCCAGGCAAAAGTTAGGCATAGGGTTATGTGAAAATCCACAAAGGGACGCATTTCCCGCTAAGAAAAGCTAGTGTGAAAATCTATAAGGGACACACTACCTTTAAAACAATGACTTTTGAAGCCAGGTGCAATAAGGCAGCATTACTCGAAATGACTTCCCTTTAGACAAGTGTCGTATAATGCAGAACTTGATTCAGAGTGCTGGAGGCAAAATGCTCATTGATAGGGGGGCAAAAATGCGCATGACGCAGTTCTCTTTGAAAAGATTAGCGGTCAGAGACCATAAAGCCAAGACAAAGCTTTTCTAGATCCTTGGGGGCATCAGACAATGTGAGCAGCTGAGCAGTACCCTCAACGAATCCCTTAACCACCTGGGATGTGGTCTATCCATTTTTTCATCTCACATGCATAAATATTTTGCATATTGCCCTGCATATCACGTGCATTTAGTCCATTACACTTATGGTTGTACACACAATTCTTGTACGCTAATCCTTTGCTTATGTCTCGTGTATATAGCTTTATGTGTATACTTCACACACATTATTCTATACGCGCACACAATCTTTTGTATATGTTGTTGTGTACATGACTTAGAGGGAAGGGTCCGAATAGACCTCATGAGCAAGGGTGATCCAAGGTATAGGTTTAGCTCAACATTATCGGCCATTGTATCCAGCATAAAATCAGGTGCATATGTGAGGGGGTGGAATGCCTATAAGGACAAGCCTATCCGGACACACCATGCTCAGGGCAATCCGGAATCACACAAATCTATAGAAAATAAGATCCTTTGAGAAGCCGAACTATCCATACATAATTGAAGGCAAATTAGACGCAAAAGTGAGCCGAGGTATAGTTTTGAATCTAAATCGATGCTCATCCATGCCGAACAATCGAATCAAGATAAAGTCCTCATGAGAGAAGAATCTCAAGGATCTGCTCCCAAGAGGGAAAAGAATAAGCCTCTCCATGCGCACCATGCCGGGAGCGAACAGGTAAGTTTTTCTGTTATAAGATGTATGCTAACACACCTCACACAATTCGGATTCAAATGTATGTATATTGCACACACATGATTCCACACACGTGCACAATGTTTTTTATATGTACATGGCTCAGATGAGGGGTTCGAATAGACCTCATGTTTAAAGATGATTCAAGAGATGAGTTCAGCCTAACATTGCCAGACTCATGCATGCCGGGCCGGAAGCCACCAGGTAAGTTTCCCTATCATAAGATATACGCTCACATACATCACATAGTAAGTGTAACAAATGCAAATTCAAATGTACAAATTCTCAAACAAATCTGATGTACAAAGAATACAAACTCTCAAACCAAAACAATAAAAACAACAAAAAACCCAAAACAACAGAGGCAAATTCTCAAACAAAATAAGACAAAACAAAAAGACATTTTCAAGGCCTTGAAAATCCAATATACTGTAAATACATTCAGAATGTAAAGGTCAAAAACAAAACAAGGAGAAAACAGAAATGAAAACGAAAACAAAGTAGAAAAATCACCCGCCTGCAGGCAAGCAACAAAATCTCCAATATAATTTTCCTTTGAGAAAGCTAAAATCTTTTTTCCGCCCCAGACGCCCAACATCAAATTCTCTCACCCTCTTGAGAAGTATGCAGGTCTTTTCATAAAGAAGGCTGCATTGGAGATGGTAGAGGAATCGATATCTGGCATGTCACAATCAGTGCAATCAAGCCGAATGGGGAAAAACCAAACATCCTTCGGGGGGCACACTCTGACATCGGCCCCAACAAGTATGTACTGCCACATGTATGCATCTTTTATATGCGCTGTACATTTGCTTTTCCCTTGTTGTAGTAAAAAGAAGAGGTCTAGGATAAGTGCCAGCAAAGAAAGCGATGAATGGTTCACCATACCGATCGAAGGATGGTCGACAGATCAGATAATATACTAGCCGAATGGGAATTGAATGGGGGTTAGCAAGGAAAGTTCGCAAGCCTAAACGGAATTAGCAATATAAATCAGACACCGTGCATACCGAGACGAGGACAGCGGGGTACACGCTATAGATTGGATCGCACTTTGTAAGTCTGGAGCAGACTCGGTGCAGCTCAGGAGAGTAATCCTCACATTTTGTAAGTTTGGAGCAGACTCGACGCATCACCATCTGCACTTTATAAGTCTGGAGCAGACTCGGTGCAGCTCAGGAGAGCAATCCTCCCGTTTTGTAAGTTCGGAGCAGACTCGACGCATCACCATCCTCACTTTGTAAGTTTGGAGAGGACTCGGTGCAGTTCAGGAGAGCAATCCTCGCATTTTGTAAGTTTGGAGCAGACTCGGCGTATCACCATCCGCACTTTTTAAGTCTGGAGCAAACTCGATGCAGCTTAGGAGAGCAATCCTCGCGTTTTGTAAGTCTGGAGCAGACTCGGCGCATCACCATCCGCACTTTGTAAGTCTGGAGCGGACTCGGTGCAGTTCAGAAGAGCAACCCTCGCGTTTTGTAAGTCTGGATTAGACTCGATGCATCGATGCCTCCACGGCAGAAAGGCAAGGGCTGCCTCAGGTACGCATCTCTTTCCTTCTTCTCTGAATTTTGGCTCATCTAGACACTAGTGCACTAGTTTCCCAAAAATTGGGGGAAACTGTAGACACCGGGTCCTGAGGTAGCCCAGATCAGAGTTACCCAATGATGATAAGACGCCTTTCCACAGGCAAAAAGGTTAAAAGTAATGATTTCCTTGTAAAATTTGCACTTTGTAGTGAAAAATTGAAAAATAATAAAAAAATATTTTAAAAATTAGTTTTGAAAAATGGGGGCTTAAAATTATGGTATTTTTAGTTATTTTAAAATTAAAAAAAAAATCGGATCGCGAGTGTTAGGCGCGGCGGCGCGCTGGCGCCCAGCTCGCGGACGCCCAGTGCGCTGCGCGCGCAGCGTCGCCAATGCTGCGCGTCGGTAAAAGCACGCGCAGCATTGCGCGCACTGCGCGCTGGCGCTCGCGCTTCGTACGCGAGGCTGCAGCTCCGACGCCCGTCCCTATATAGCGACGGGCGTCCCTACTCCTGGCTTTCGCTAAAGGGTCTAATACCCCTTTTTTCCGATTTTTGGACCTAAAAATCAGTGTTTTTATCCCTTTTTTTAAGGTTTTAAGGGATTTTTTCCATTTTTAAAAATTTAAATAGGTAATATCTGATTTAATTAAATTTTATCCCTTTAATTATTTTATTTTTCCTATTTTTTTTAATATAAAAAGAATGAGATGAAAACCTAAAAGGGGATTCTTTTGGGGGATTTTTCTAGGGTTTTTTCTCTTGTTCCTCTTAATTTCTCTAAGAAAAATTCCAAATTTTCCCCCAACAAAAAATTGAGTTCATCTTTTTAGTTATTTTTTTTAATAGAATTTCTTCTAAACACTTTTTAGAAGAAGATTTATTGATACAATTGAATTTTGAGGCAAACATAATAATTGTTTGCTCTTAAAATTCATTTTTTTAATTTGTTATTTGTTTTCAATTAAACTTTTTCAAGGTTTTTGTTATTTTGAATTTTTTTTAAAATTTTAAATTAACTAAAAATACCATAATTTTAAGCCCCCATTTTTCAAAACTAATTTTTAAAATATTTTTTTAATTTTTTTCAATTTTTCACTCCAAAGTGCAAATTTTACAAGGAAATCATTACTTTTAACCTTTTTGCCTGTGGAAAGGCGTCTTATCATCATTGGGTAACTCTGATCTGGGCTACCTCAGGACCCGGTGTCTACAAGAGGAAACGGCATGAGGACGAGTCGTGCGAGGGACACGACTCGTGTCCATGTTGTTTCTCTTCAGTTGTGGTCCACAGCACGCCACGGAGAAGAACTCACAGCAGCACGATTCGTGCTGCATCAGCACGAGTCATGATGATCCTCTCTGCCTGACGACGTCCAGCTGAGATGCATGACTTGCACACCAAAGGAGCACGAGTCATGCTTCTCCATCCGAGTTGGACACAGACAAAGCTACAGTGAGCTTTAACACAAGAACGGGAAGCTCCTCTCTGTCGCACTCGCGACAGAGACGAGACTCCCAATAGCCAACAAAATGCAGAAAGTTCTTCTTTTTCCAAAACCATTTCAAAACCTTTCAAAAACCACTCAATCATGCACAAACTCTTACCTTATCACTCAAATGCATAACACAACATGCTCATGATCAAAATACACTCAATTATCACATAATTCAACAATCAATTCAAGAAAACTTAAAAATTTGCAGATCAAGAACACCAAGAACAAACTGACCCAATTCATGCATCTTCCCTTCCAATCCCACATACATATGACTCAATCCTAAATCACGCATTTCTAACACAATTACCCAAACAATTTCATGCATATACATATGCCAAGACACTCAAAATTCTAGAAATTAACATTACCAAACACATACACAATCAAAATGAGAAATAAGGCAAAGACAACTCAAATAACTCCCAAACCTCTTTAAAGCACACCCACTCATTCCACTTGGCAAACTCTCATTGGCTCCCAACAAATATCTTAACACTCATACATTCAAGCACCATACATAAACATACACACTAGATAATCTCCTCACTTACCATCTTATTAATTTAATCTCTTCAATTAAGTCCTTAATAAATCCAATTTCACATACACTAATTACCGAAATACCCTCACTCGTCCCGACTTAGCATGCACATTCCGACTAGGCCCGTTTTAGGGTGTGATATTTATTCACTACATTTTCACCTTATTTCACTTCTTAGCTTATAATTTTTCAATTAGTCTCGCGACTAATTGTTTTTGCGGTAAATTACGTTTTGGTCCTTAAAATTTTATTTTCTTCTATATGAGTCCTTTTTCATTTAAATTTTCATGTTCACTATACCTTTTGCATTTTCAGGTCATTTTCATCCCTATGACCTGTTTGGCTTATGATTTGGGTAAGTTACGTTTTTACCCCAAACTTTTCATTTTTTTCACTTAGGTCCTTTTGTGATATAACTATTCATTTTCATGTTACTTTTCCCACTTTTAAGTCATTTTACTTATGACATTTTACCTTTGGACCAAATTATATTATTTTACAATTCTGCCTTTTTATACTTAGGCTATTTATTCATTATGCTCTTATTCATTACACTCCTCACGTATTAGGTCATGTTACATCATGGCTTCTTATATGTTACACTTTGGCATATTACGCTTTTACATATTATGCTTTTACATATTAAGCTTTTTCGTATTAGGCATATTACATAGTAAGCTTTTACATATTACTTTATGGCAAATTACATTTGATCATTTTACTTTTTACATTTTCGAATCATTTTGCAATCATATCACTTTTATGCCCCTAGTACAATCTCGGCAGAAAATCTGCAAACTGGATATACGGGATGTGGGCCCCAAAGTCCCACTGCAATCCACTAGGGAATGATCCCGAAGAATCACTCCATCATGTAGCATATGGCATATGACGTATGACATGTGACGTATGACATATAACAGAGGGCTATGAGAGACCATCGCGAATCTGTCATAGCAAAGCAAGTCACCATGACTTGCACCGCGGTATCAATGGTGTCCCTATGGCTAGCCAAACATATCCTGAACTAGATTAACCCCCCAGACTACTACTAAGGGCAAATCTTTCACATTTATCAAAGTTCACTTTTTCAAATAGACTTTCAAATCCACTTTCGCACTTTTAATACTTTCATATTACATATGCCATGTGACGTATAATATATGATTTATCAGTATATTTTCATACTTTAACATTTTCATTTTCATTTCTTTCACTGCATTATCATTTATTTCACTTCATTATCATTTCACTTTTAATTATTTCATTGCATTTCATTATTTTTGCATTGAGCATAATGGAATATCATACCCAAAAATATTCATATAATTTCCATAAATTCCAAATAAATTTATGGACACTTCTTTTGATGTCTAATTTCATTTTAGGCCATTAATCTTTGATTACACATAAGTTGCACCTTAGTATACACTAAGGGTTCATTCGGTCAAGGAAGGCACTTTACCTTACAATTACTTTTAATTCCATTTTAGCATTTCAATTATCATATTAAGAACTCTCAATCCCTTTTCTAAGCTTATACTCAATTAAGTCTACATTTAACATAAATTTCACTTAAATCAATAATTTTCTTTTCATGTATTTCTTTTCATTTAACCCTCCATTTTCACCTCTAATTCACTCATTTATTCGCTTTACGCTTTATATGGCATATAAACCATATAATCTATCAATTCTCCTCACTTAAGCCATTAGGCCATCTTAGGGTTTATGAATAATAATTTATTTATCACTCATTCATGGCTTATTTCACTAAACTAAGCCTCAATTTATACATATATACCACTTAATTTCACCAAATCACGAGGTATATCAATAATATACCTAAGTATACCTTTATGTCATATTATGTCCAAAAGTCACACTTAGTTTTCTTCCATTTTAATCATTCAAATTAGCATATTTCACTTCCTTAAACTCAATTATCACCTCAATTTCAATTATACATACAAATCACATATAATCACTATAAAACATAATAGAAAACCCTAATTTTTCCAAAGAAAATTCATGGATTAGGTAATCACAAACCTTATATCCATGCTAAACTCCTTTCAAGCACCCCAATTCTTGCTTTTGGCCCTTGCAAAGCCAATTTCCTCCAAAATCCTCATGATGGCTCCAATTTGAGACATAATCTTTGATCCATGCTTTTCCTTTCTTTTAATCCACTAAATGGATACTAGAGGTTACTATAAACTCCTAGAGGGGCTGAATCACATCTAGGACACTTAAATTTAGCAACCAATTAAGCAAAGATTGAAGAAAAATGGAGAAAGGAACAAAAGAGGCACTTCGGCCAAACCAAGGAGAAGAGAAGGCAAAACAAATAAGGATCATGCACCTAATTTTTCTGCCATAAATTGCCTTTATAGTGGCCCACATTGGTCCAACCAAGGGTCCAACCAATAAAACCCAATTGCACTTTTAAGCCCATTTAGCCCTTTTTCTATTTTTTTCTCATTTTCCAACTCTAAATCACTCTAAATTTGAATCTATAATTCATATCATATAAAAACTAGGCTGTACACAAAATTTCAGCCCAATCGAAGTCCATTTCAGGTCCGGTTCAATCAAATCGGTCTAGTCAATAAATTTTCAGTCTCCTCCAAAAATTCCCATTTTACTATAAAAAATTCTACATATTATTTAGAGGCTATCTGGAAATTCTTGCAATTTTTAGACGTCATTTGCTATTTTTAAAGTCTCGGTCAAACCTCCGGTCAATCAAATACTATTCAAACCGAAATTATATATTTTTCCTTACTTTCTAAGGTCAATTCCTCATAAAAATGACTATAATTCTTAACATATATTTATTAAACTCCAATAATATTTTGGGCTCAATCAGAAATCATTTCCCGGTCTGGTAATTATGTACCAGTCCGATAACCTAATTTTTCAGTGTTACCAAAATTAAATTTTTCATTATCATATGATTCTACTCATCAATACGAGTACGTTTATATTCTCAGATTATTTTTCTGAGGTCCGTAGCACTCTCTATGGTCCGGTCAAACTCCCAGTCAACCTAATTACTATTCATATCGGAACTGCTATTTTTTCTTATTTCTGACTTTTGAGATTCTATTTGATCTCGATTTCACTCCAAATTTTAACCTCGAACTCATTGTCACTTATATTTTTCATTAATCAAATAAAATATTTTTCGACTCCGAGATATACTATTCATCCCGGTGTCACTATTCATTATTAGGGAATACTATTTTCGGCTAATCCGGTATTGGGGCCATTACAGTGCGGGTGTCTTCTCCAAGATTGATCTTCGGTCGGGTTATTATCAGTTTCGAGTTAAGGACACAGATGTGGTTAAGACTGCATTTCGGACGCGATATGGCCACTATGAGTTCCTTGTGATGCCGTTTGGTTTGACCAATGCACCTGCGGCTTTTATGGATTTGATGTGTAACACCCCCATACCCCCTAGAAGGATATCAGGGCGCCACGCGGACAATTACATATATGTATACATATACATATACATACACTAGCGGAAGCGATAGTATAATATACACATCCATTTAAGAATAATAAAATAAAATAATACTACACTAGGGCCCAACATGTAATTTTCAAATATTTTACATATTACAAAACTATCTTTATACATGTTCATATTACAACTTGTTTTCATTTAACTTTACTTATACATTTACATGTGATTATTTTACTTTTATTACATAATGATGTTACTCAAAATATCACTAACTCTGTCTCTAACTTATACAAAAAGATGAGCAAAACTCCCTAGTGGCCTTGACCCGCAGATGCCCGCTCACTGATCCGAACCTGTCAACCTACACGGAACAAACATCCGTGCTAAGCGATAACGCTTAGTAGGGATGAAATAATGCAAAGGACTTCTTTTCGAAGTCACAAATAATTCAGACATTTCATGTAATAACTTCAAATAGCTCATGCATATAGCTCTTATACATTTATAGGTTGCATGCTCAAATATCAAATACTCTGAGCTCACATATAAGTAACATCTACTCTTTCACTGATCCATGCACACTATATCTTGTACATCTCATTTATTCAAATATACATTATCATATGTAACCATATATTTACACATACAACTGCCATGTATTTAAAACATCTCTCTCATGTACTATAGCATCTATTCAGAATAATACTCTTTAAACATCTCCAATTCACTACATAACATTAACAAGCTTGAATTCCTTTCATGGTGGATACGGGTAACTCTGGATACTGTTTACAGTATTTTGCATATGGAGAATTAACTCGAACTCTATGGAATACATAAGGTATTCCGAACTCTGGGCACAATTAAGGCTAACTGTAGCAGCTGCACTCTAACCCTTTATAAGCATGCTTATCTATCCACTATAACGGTAATCAGGCTCAATAAACCACTCACACACACTATATACAGATATCAATTTATCAAGATAATTCAAATGCATTTATCAAACTCAAAGGCATTTAAGTCATGTACAAATTTTATTAATCATGTACATTTAATATTACTAATCATGCAAGAGGTTTAAAAGATAATTTTAAACCAAACACGAACCAAATGGTGACATGCAAAACTCATATAAACCTATAACAACTCAAAACAAGAGTACAAGATCAAAACAGGACCAACTGGGAAGAGAGAGCATGAACACGACTTGTGCTTCTTGAGCACGACTCGTGCTCACTCTCTCTCACTCAACTGGAGCATGTTCATGCTCCCACTTTACTCTCTTGGTGAGCACGACTCGTGCTCACTCCTTCTTCTTCTTCTCTCCTGGAGCACGTCTTCTTTTCTCTCTGGTTGAGCACGACTCGTGCTCCTCCTTCCTCCTCTCTCCGAGTCACATTACACAACACGACTAGGACAACACCCCACTTGCTGAAAAATATGTCTCTATCGGGATCGAGAACACTATCGCGCTCGCGACAAAGGCTTCGTCAGGAACCTTTAGGAGACTACTTCTCACTTCAAAATTATATCGTCTAAAACAACCTCTAAACATAATTTTCAGGCAAAACGTCCTCTTAAATATTATTCCCTATGATGTTATCTTTCAAATGGGACAAATTTCAGGTCAATTGGACATCTATAACTCTAGATATGAACTAAACAAGCTATACTGTTCCAGTAACCCGACCCAACCAGAGACACTCCGGTTTTTAACATTTTGAGGATCATAGAGCCAGAATTAGCTCTAACACCCTCTTAGACATTTATAGCTATGGATCTTATCTTTCAGATGCAATTTGACTCAACACAATTAGAGCCCTATAACTCTACTTATGACAAAAGCATCACACAGAAGTCAGATGACAAATAAGCAGAATTTGCCAAATCAAACTCAATCATCTACACACACACTCACTTGTTCAATTCACATACTTATAAGCACATATTCAAACATATTTCATGTAAACACATGCAAGAATAACATCACACTCGATCCCAACCTCTAGGAACCTTGAACTCTATGCTCTAGTCAGCTCCAACCCTTTCATTTCCTTGTCCAATCTCTTGTCCATAGCTCTCATGCATAACCAGACCAAAACACTTAGGTTAACCCTCTTTTCACTTTAAATCAAAAACAGAAAGAAAAAGGAGGTCAGATCGAAAAACTAATCAAGCTTACCTTCTTTTACTCTTCAAACCAATCCAAGAGGTTCACTTGAAAAGCAAACCAAAAGAACAAAAAAAAGAACAAGAGAGGGAGAATGGCTGAAAGCCAAAGAGAAAAGAAGGAATAAAGGCCAAATAATCCAAGGCAAAGCAAACCAACGTGGGAAAAGAAGAGGAGCAGCTGGTCAATCCTCATCCAAACCAATTAATGTGCCGAAAACACAGCTGTGCAAATCCAAAAGCACAGTTGTGCTTTCCACTCCCTCATCTAACAAATTAATTGCCCACTTACCTCATAAATACATGTATATCTCTTTAATTTCTTATTTCCTTTTAATTCATATGTATATCTCTTGCCACTTGTCTCACTTCTATACTGCCATGTGTCACTCTCCTACAATGCCACGTGTCCAATACACCTTAAATATTCTAACTCAAATAGGTTTCCCGTAAAGCATTCTATCGAGCCCGCGACACTGTCGCGCTCGCGACAGAACCCACACCAAGCCACTCACTCATCTTCTCAAAATAATTTTCTTCTAGCAAAACTTATAACCTTAGTCTACTCGGAAACTCCTTCAAATGCACTCTCTTATACACACAAACTCTTGAATTCCCGAACAAAAATTTTGAAATTCTACTAGGGCCAAATCGGGTTGTTACATGATGAACCGAGTGTTTAGGCCATATCTCGACCGATTTATAGTAGTGTTTATTGATGATATTTTGGTTTACTCGAAGGATGAGAGTGAGCATGAAGAGCATCTTCGATTAGTGCTGCAAGTTTTGAGGGAGCACCATTTGTTTTCAAAGCTTAGTAAGTGTGACTTTTGGCTTCGAGAGGTGTCTTTCTTGGGTCACATTGTGTCAGCTAAGGGTATTTAAGTGGACCCAACTAAGATTGAGGCGATTGTGAATTGGAAAGGGCCTAGGAATGTTCTAGATGTGAGGAGTTTTCTTAGTTTGGCAGCTACTACCATCGATTTGTGAAGGGTTTTTTCAGTCATTGCTGCTCCTATGACCAGATTGTTGAGAAAAGGAGTCAGATTTGAGTGGGCAGATAAGTGTCAAGCATGTTTTGATAAGTTGAAGAGATTATTAGTTGAAGCTCCTGTACTTACTCAACCCATCTCAGGGTAAAGAGTTTGTAATGTATAGCGATGCTTCAGGAGTTGGACTCGGATGTGTGTTGATGCAAGAGGGTAAAGTTGTGGCTTATGCATCTCATCAGTTGAAGCCCCATGAGAAGAACTATCCGACACATGATTTGGAATTAGCGGCTGTGATCTTTGCTTTGAAGATTTAGCGGCATTATCCATATGTGGAGAAGTGTAGGATTTTCACGGATCATAAAAGTTTGAAGTATCTCCTCACGCAGAAAGAGTTGAATATGAGACAGCGCCAATGGTTGGAGTTGTTTAAAGATTATGACTGCATTATGGATTATCATCTGGGTAAAGCCAATGTGGTTACGGATGCTTTGAGTAGGAAGTCAGTTTCGGCTTTGTTTTTGCAATGGTTCAAGTGGAGATTTGATTCAGATGGGGCTTTGGTTGCCCAATTGAGAGTGAAGCCGACCTTGAGACAGGCGATTGTGGAAGCTCAGAAGGATGATATAAGATTGCAGCGGACTTTGTGAGAGGTTCAGCAGGGTAAGCAGTCTGAGTTTTCGGTTTTGGATGGGGTGCTTATGTATAGGAATCGTTTGTGTGTGCCCGAGAGTGATAAGTTAAGGAAGAAGCTTTTGAGTGAGGCACACACTACGGTCTTTACTATGCATCCTGGTAGTGAGAAGATGTATCGGAATATGAAGCAGTTCTACTGGTGGTCTGGGATGAAGAGAGACATTGTGGAATTCGTGGTGAAGTGTCTAACGTATCCGTAGGTAAAGGTTGAGCATCAAGTCCCTTCGAGATTGCTCACTCTTTTATCCATTCCTATGTGGAAATGGGATGACATCGCCATGGATTTCGTGTCAGGTTTGCCAGTGACTCAGAAGAAGCATGATTCAGTTTGGGTGATTGTGGATCGGCTTACCAAGTCAGCTCATTTTCTGCCGGTCAAAGTGGGCTACTCGATGGATAAGTTGGCTAGAATTTATGTTGATGAAGTGGTTCGACTGCATGGTGTGCCATTGTCGATAGTGTCAGATTGGGATCCAAGGTTCACATCAAAGTTCTAGAAGGAATTACAGAGAGCTTTGGGTACTAAGTTGAATTTCAGCACGACATTTCACCCTCAGACTGATGGTCAATCAGAGCGAGTTATCCAGATTTTAGAGGATATGCTTCGAGCTTGTGCTTTGGATTTTTCTGGCAGTTGGGACAACCATGTGCGGCTTATGGAGTTTGCCTACAATAATAGCTATTAGTCGAGCATTGGGATGTCACCGTTTGAGGCTTTGTATGGTCGACCGTGTAGGACTCCAGTTTGTTGGACAGAGTTGACCGAGCGATCTTTTGTTGGGCAAAAGATGATTAGAGATACAGAGGAGAAGATCAGAGTTATGCAGCAGAATCTGAAAGTGGCTAAAGATAGATAGAGATCCTATGCCAATTTTAAGAGAAAGGATATTCGGTTTGAGGCTGGGGACAAAGTATTCCTTAAAGTGTCGCCTTGGAGGAAAGTGTTAAGATTTGGCAAGAAAGGTAAACTTAGTCCTCGGTTTATTGGGCCTTTTGAGGTTTTGGAGAAAGTTGGTCCGGTAGCTTATAGGTTGGCTTTACCGATGGAATTAGCTAAGATGCATGATGTCTTCCATGTCTCCATGCTTCGACGGTGCTGATCGGATCCGTCGCATGTCTTGTTGATTCAAGATGTTCGGGTTCAGCTAGATTATTCTTATGATGAGGAACCGAAACCCATTTTAGCTCGGGAAGTGAGGTAGTTGAGAAGCAAGCAAGTTCCTCTGGTCAATGTTCTTTGGCAGCATCATGGAGTTGAGGAAGCTACTTAGGAACCAGAGGCAACGATGAGGATTCAGTATCCACAGTTATTCAATTCAGGTGAGAATTTCGAGGACAAAATTCTTGTTAGTAGGGGAGAGTTATTACACCCCGTTTCCCCCTAGTAGTTTGAGCCATGATTGCATGTGTGTTAATGGTATTTGGGGTTATATGCATGTTTTGTGGGCTTTATTAAAGTGTGGGTGCATATTTGATATTAGGGTGTGTGTGTATGGGTCTTGTTAGTGTGTGTGCATGATCATAGGGGAGTAGTGTGTGAATTAGTGAGGGTTAGTCTTGTGTTTAGTGTCTTGCATGGGTGTAGGGTGTGAGTGATCAAGATCCACTAAAGGTAGGGTGATATGTGGCTAGGGTTTTAGGAAGTAGGTATAAATAGAAAGAGAGAGAAGAGGGAGCAGCCATTTCTTTTGCTGCCTCTTTCCCATTTCCTTCCTCCTTTCTTTACCCTCTCTTCCTCTTTTCTCTTCAAGTGTGCCCTAGCTTGGATCCAAGTGGTTTTTGGGTGGAAATTGATCATTTCTTAAGCTTTATTGGTAAGTTTTTAGTGGGTTTCTCTTCTTCTTCATCTTTTCTCTTGATTTATTTGATGTGTTCTTAATCTAGGATTTTTGTATTTGTATGGTTCTTGGGTTTTCGGGTTTAGAAGCGCCTACTCGTGATCCCAAGGGGAAAGAGAAGGTGTCACACCCCGTTTGCCCCCTAGTAGAATGAGCCTGTCTGTCAGCCTGTTTGTATGTGTAAGCATTTGCATGTGTTCGGCATTTCATAAGGGTATTTTAGTAAAATGTATGTTTGGGGTTTTGTTATTACGTGGGTGCATACATGGCATTAGGGTGTGAATTAATTAAGTTACATTTGTGTGCACTTGCTTATACCATTGTAGGGTGTTTTAATTAGGAATGCATTAAGTGTGAGTGTTGTGTGTGGAGTTAGGGTGTGAGTGAGCAAGTTTCACCACCAAAAGGATGACATGTGTATTAGGTTAAGGAAAATGAAGAAAGAAATGAAGGAAGAGTGAAAGGAAATCAGATTCACGTTTTTCCCTTCAACCTCCATCTTCTTCTTCCTTTTCCCTCTCCTAATTACTGCTTGCTATCTGTTAATCAAGTGTGATTGTGGAAATTGGTCACTCTTGCTCCTAACTTGGTAAGTGCATATCCTTGTCTTTGTCTTACTGTAATTTTCATCTTCTTCTTCCTTGAGTTTAGGTTTAACTTAGGGTTGCATTGTTGTGTATGTGTTCTAGCTGAAGCTCCTCGTGATCCAAAGGGTAAAGAGGTTGCTGGACCTAATGGAGCTAAGTGATAGAAGCTTAGATTTCAGGTTTGGGAATACTTGCTTGTGATTTGTATGATTTTGAGTTTACTGTAAATTTCTAGGGTTTATGTTCTTGATGAACTTGATTGCATATATTCTTGATTTGGTTGATTAAATGTTGAAATTGGGTTGTATATATGTTGCTTATATTGTTTGGGATGTTTTCCAGAAGGTAAGAACAGGTTTAATTGGTTTTGAATCAAATTTGGGATTGATTTCTGTATTCTGGAAATTTGGAAATTGAGTTACTGTAGAAATCCCGTTTTCCAGATTTTGAGTCGCGTGACTAGCCAAGGAAGAGAAGGCAAGTCACGAGACGTGACTTCCAGTCATGACTCGTGACCTGCCAGAGCAAAGCCAGTCACGAGTTGTGACTGCCTATCACAACGCGTGACCGGCCTTGAGGAAGGCAGTCACGAGACGTGACTCCCCGTCACGCCTCGTGACCGGCCTGATAGAAGGCATGTCGCGTGATCGGCTGAAGAGAGAAGCAAGTCACGAGACGTGACGTTCAGTCACGTCGCGTGACCTACGTGAGCGCCGCGTGATCTGCGAGATCACGTTGCGTGATCTGCGAGGGATGAAGCAAGTCACGAGGCGTGACCCTCAGTCACGTCTCGTGACCTGCCTTGTGAGGAGGCCAGTCACGCCTCGTGACCAGCCAACCTCACCCGTTACCCCGTTCAGCCCTTCTTCCGAAATTTCCTGGCTTTTGACTCAGAAATGAATTTGGTGTTTCTTCTGTATGGACTTATATTGCGGTATGATGCATGCCATATTTTTATATGCTTTGATTTAAATGATACCATGAATTTCTGATGAATTCTATTCCGTACTCTGAGATGTGATTTGAATGACGCATAACCTGCTAGAGTCAAGTAAGTGGATAGTTAGGCATGCCTAATAGAGTCTTTAGCTGCATCCCTCAGATCAGTTTGGACCCCGATCAGGTCCCCGTTTGGTTCCTCGCGAACCCTTCAGTATTAGGATCTTGTTTAAGATCCCCTCAGTATATGAATAACATGTTTTGATAAATGAAATAACATTTGATTTGTACCTGTGAGGTACCCTCAGTATTCGATTCGTACCCGTAAGGTACCTTCAGTACACTCGATATCCACTATCTAGAGTTAGCAGGTGTTCTTTAAATGTTTAATAGAATTGCTCTGATCTGATCTGGCTATGAAATGGATTATCTGAATGAGTTTAATGATGAAACACATGTTGGATTATTCTGGTATGGATACGATTATGAGATACTGATTGTATGGCTTTTAAATATGAGCATGTTTATATGGATTATGTTATAGCCTTTGCATTCTGCCATTGTGAATGTGTTATGCCTTGACGACCATTGTGAATGGCCATCCATTATTTATGTGTGTTTCCCCACTAAGCGTTTATCGCTTAGCACGGTGTTTCTACCCGTGCAGGTGCGGAAGGAGTTTTGATCTGAGAGAGTCGCCATCATCAAGCCAACACAGAAGGGTTTTAGTGTAGGGCTCAGTTTTGTATCAGTGATGATTCTTTTTGTATTGAACTCTCTGTATCAGTTTTGTATCAGCTTCCGCTTTTGTAATTATATTTTGTATATGTATTATTTTGTATCAGCTAGTTGATCAGAACATTATTGTAATAGTTGTTATATTAATGCATGATCAGCTAATGCTTTTCTTTCCTTAAAGTTTTTAATTATCCTGTATTTCTGTATGTATCTTGGTTGAATGTATGTTTTGCTTTGTACTTGCTTGGTGGCACCTTTTACTCATACGGCATCTCACTCCTTATCGGATGGGATCGCCTACGTATGGGAAGGGGGTGTTACAGTTTGTGGTATCATAGCGTAGGTTTAGGCGTTTCTGGGTGTTGTTGTGATTGTTCTAAATTGCTTAGATGTGTATGTGTCTAGATCTGTGTTGGCTGATGCGGGTGTTCTTGTTTGTTTAGATGGCTTATAATTCTGCTCATGGTGCGCGTGAGGAATCCGCCGAGAGTGTGAATCCTCCAGCTGTAGATCCGTCTGTTTCTGTTACTGTGTCGGCTCAGCATGCTAGGGTCCAGCCCGAGGCCGCAGCCATGCCTTTTGAGGCTATGTTTAGATTGCATCAAGACATGGCTAGGGTTTTGGAGAGAGTGACTGCTCCTAGAGCACCTATGGAGAATTTAAGAAGGGCAGGAGTTGAAGATTTCTATGGCACTGGTCTGAATGAATCTGAGATGGCAGAGAAATGGTTAGATAAAGTGAAGCGTGCTTTGAGAGAGATTCGGTGTCCTCCCGACCAGCAGGCTGAGTGTGCATTAGTTCTTCTGCAAGGGTCTGCTTTTGAATGGTGGGAACTGGTTTGCAGGCATCCTCAGCTACCGGATCCGATTACTTGGGAGTTCTTTGAGGGTGAGTTCACAAAGAAGTATATTACTCATACTTATAGAGATGCGAGATGGGCGCAGTTTTTGAGTTTGAGACAGAGGGCCATGTCAGTAGCAGATTTTGAGAAAGAGTTCAACAGGTTATCTCGCTATGCCCCACGTGGAGTTATGACCGATGACTTCCGATGCAAGCATTTCGAGGCAGGGTTAAATGAGTCTTTGAAGATTGCTTTGATTTCTTTGATGTGCATACCTGGGGTTAGCTACTATCAGATTGTGGAGGCTGCTGTGAGAGCTGAGTTATCTGAGACTGTGATGAGAGAGAGAGCTCAGAGGAGGAACTCTTCTCGTGGAGGATCTTCTTCGGGTAAGAGATCTAGGAACCCACAGGACAAGTCATCATCTGGTCCGGCTTCTAGAGGTAGACGACAGGGTTCTGCAGCTGTATCAGGTTCTGGTAGAGGTGGTAGATCTGAGAATGCAACAGTTTGTCCTCATTGTAGTAAGACTCATCGGGGTGAGTGTAGGTGGCTCTCCGGTGCGTGCTTCAGGTGTGGGAGTTCTGAGCATCTTTTGGCCAGTTGTCCGAGATTGCACGAGGATTCAGGTTCCCAGAGAGAGGCCAGTAGGGTCGGTTCGAATGCTTCTCAGGCTACCCGTGGTAGAGGCAGAGGTGGAGGTAGAGGTGGTCGGCATAGAGATGGAGCTGCTTCTGAGACTGTTGAGCGTCCTCCTCAGGGTGCTGTTAGAGCTTATGCTATGAGAGCCAGAGATGAGCAGGATGCGCCTGATGTTATTGCTGGTAAGTTCCTACTCCATGACACTGAGTTATATGCTCTAATTGATCCTGGTTCCACACACTCATATTTGTGCACAGATAAAATTGTTGATAAGTTGCATGCAGTTGATCAGTTAGATTATGAGATTTGTGTGACCAGTCCATTAGGGCATAGTGTCAGTGTGAGTAGAGTTTTTAAGAGTTGTCCTCTGATAGTTGAGGGAGCTATGCTTCCAGCGGATTTGATTGAGTTACCTTTCAGAGAGTTTGATTTGATTCTGGGTATGGACTGGTTGGGTAAGCATCGGGCTGTAGTTGATTGCCATAGGAAGACAGTTGTGCTCCGGGATAGATGTCAGTCTCTTGTGTTTCTGAAAGGTTTGGGTGCTAGTTCGTTGAATAATGTGATTTCTGCGATGCAAGCAAAGAGGTTTATTAGGAAAGGATGTGAGGCTTTTCTAGCAGTTGTGTTAGATTCTAAGAGGGATCAGGTTCAGATTGAGGACATTCCTGTATTGCGGGAGTTTAGTGATGTATTCCCGACCGAGTTGCCTGGTTTTCCTCCCGAGAGAGAGGTTGAGCTGTCCATTGAGATTATGCCGGGTACTACACCTATTTCGAGAGCACCTTATTGGATGGCTCCTGTAGAGTTGAAGGAACTTAAAATTCAGCTACAAGAGCTATTGGATAAGGGGTTTATTCGACCTAGCATATCTCCTTGGGGAGCTCCAGTTCTTTTTGTCAAGAAGAAAGATGGATCATTGCGGATGTGTATCGACTGTCGGCAGATCAATAAAGTTACAGTGAAGAATAAGTATCCATTGCCTAGGATTGAAGATTTGTTTGATCAGCTTCGGGGTGCAGGTGTCTTCTCCAAGATAGATCTTCGATCAGGGTACTATCAGCTACGAGTTCAGGATGCAGATGTGGTTAAGACTGCATTTCGGACTAGGTATGGCCACTATGAGTTTCTGGTGATGCCATTTGGTTTGACTAATGCTCCAGCGGCTTTTATGGATCTGATGAACCGTGTGTTTAGGCCATACTTAGATCGATTTGTAGTAGTGTTTATTGATGACATCTTGGTGTATTCCAAGGATGAGAGTGAGCATGAAGAGCATCTCCGATTAGTTTTGCAGATGTTGAGAGAGCATCAGTTGTTTGCCAAGCTTAGCAAGTGTGATTTCTGGCTTCGAGAAGTTTCATTCTTGGGTCACATTGTTTCAGCTAGAGGCATTCAGGTAGATCCATCCAAGATTGAGGCGATAGTTGATTGGAAAGCGCCTAGAAATGTTCAGGAAGTGAGGAGTTTCCTCGGTTTAGCAGGTTACTACCGTCGGTTCGTTAAGGGATTTTCTGTGATTGCTGCTCCGATGACTAGATTGTTGAGGAAAGGAGTTAGATTCGAGTGGTCAGATAGGTGCCAGGCTTGTTTTGATCGGTTAAAGCAGTTGCTTGTTGAGACTCCTATTCTTACTCAACCCATCTCGGGTAAGGAGTTTGTTATTTATAGTGATGCTTCGGGTGTTGGTCTTGGATGTGTATTGATGCAGGAAGGTAAAGTCGTGGCTTATGCTTCGCGACAGTTGAAGCCACATGAGAAGAACTATTCGATGCATGATTTAGAGTTGGCAGCTGTGATCTTTGCTTTGATGATTTGGCATCACTACTTATATGGGGAAAAGTGTAGGATCTTTTCGGACCACAACAGCTTGAAGTACTTCCTTTCACAGAAGGAGTTGAACATGAGACAGCGCCGATGGCTGGAGTTGTTTAAGGACTACGACTGCATTGTGGATTACCATCCTGGTAAGGCTAATGTAGTCGCTGATGCTTTGAGTTGGAAATCGGTTTCAACCTTGTTCTTGAGGCGATTCAGATGGAGATTTGGTTCTGATGGAGCTTTGCTTGCTCAGTTGCGTGTGAAGCCTACTTTGAGATAGAGGATTGTGGATGCTCAGAGGGATGATGTGAAACTTCAGCGGATTGTGCATGAGGTCAGATCGGATAAGCAGTCAGAGTTCTCAGTTCAGGATGAGGTGCTTATGTTCAGAGATCGTTTGTGTGTGCCAGAATCGGAGGATTTGAGGAGACAGCTCATGAGTGAGGCGCATAGTACAGTTTTTACTATGCATCCGGGCAGTGAGAAGATGTATAGAGACATGAAGCAATTCTATTGGTGGTCCGGTATGAAGCGTGATATAGTGGATTTTGTTTCCAAGTGCTTGACATGTCAGCAGGTAAAGGCCGAGCATCAGGTTCCTTCGGGTTTGCTTATGCCTTTATCCATTCCTGAGTGGAAATGGAATGATATCGCCATGGACTTTGTTTTTGGTTTGCCTTTGACTCAGAAGAAACATGACTCAGTTTGGGTTATAGTGGATCGGCTTACGAAATCAGCTCACTTTTTGCCAGTTAGAGTGGACTACTCCATGGACAGATTGGCCAGTATCTATGTGGATGAGATAGTTCGATTGCATGGTGTGCCTTTGTCCATAGTTTCAGATCGGGATCCGAGGTTTACTTCCAAGTTTTGGAAGGAGTTACAGAGAGCTTTGGGCACTAGCTTAAACTTCAGTACAGCGTTCCATCCTCAGACCGATGGTCAGTCAGAGCGAGTCATTCAGATTCTGGAGGATATGATGAGGGCTTTTACTTTGGATTTTCCGGGTAGTTGGGACAGATATGTGTCGCTTATGGAGTTTGCCTACAACAACAGTTTTCAGTCGAGCATCGGTATGGCACCATATGAGGCTTTGTATGGTCGGTAGTGTAGGACTCCGGTTTGTTGGACCGAGCTATCCGAGAGATCTATGATTGGACCAGACTTGGTTAGAGATACTGAAGAGAAGATCAGAGTGGTGCAGCGGAATTTGAAGGCAGCCAAGGATCGACAGAAGTCTTATGCCAATTTAAAGAGGAAAGACGTGCATTTTGAGATCGGGGATAAAGTTTTCCTTAAAGTTTCACCTTGGAGGAAAGTACTTCGATTCGGAAAGAAAGGCAAGCTTAGTCCTCGTTTCATTGGTCCTTATGAGATTTTGGCTAAGGTAGGACCTGTAGCCTACAGATTGGCGTTACCGATGGAGTTAGCAAAGTTGCACGATGTGTTCCACGTTTCGATGCTTCGTCGGTACAGATCAGATCCTTCGCACGTTCTGTCAATTCAGGATATTCAGGTTCAGCCAGACTTTTCCTATGATGAGGAACCGCGAGCTATTCTAGCCCGAGAGGTGAGACAGTTGCGAAGTAAGCAGATTCCCTTGGTTAAAGTGTTGTGGATCCATCATGGAGTTGAAGAAGCTACTTGGGAACCAGAGGAGTCGATGAGAGCTCAGTATCCGCAGTTATTCAGTTCAGGTGAGAATTTCGAGGACGAAATTCTTATTAGTAGGGGAAAGTTGTCACACCCCGTTTGCCCCGTAGTAGAATGAGCCTGTCTGTCAGCCTGTTTGTATGTGTAAGCATTTGCATGTGTTCGGCATTTCATAAGGGTATTTTAGTAAAATGTATGTTTGGGGTTTTGATAGTACATGGGTGCATACATGGCATTAGGGTGTGAATTAATTAAGTTACATTTGTGTGCACTTGCTTATACCATTGTAGGGTGTTTTAATTAGGAATGCATTAAGTGTGAGTGTTGTGTGTGGAGTTAGGGTGTGAGTGAGCAAGTATCACCACCAAAAGGATGACATGTGTATTAGGTTAAGGAAAATGAAGAAAGATATGAAGGAAGAGTGAAAGGAAATCAGATTCACGTTTTTCCCTTCAACCTCCATCTTCTTCTTCCTTTTCCCTCTCCTAATTACTGCTTGCTATCTGTTAATCAAGTGTGATTGTGGAAATTGGTCACTCTTGCTCCTAACTTGGTAAGTGCATATCCTTGTCTTTGTCTTACTGTAATTTTCATCTTCTTCTTCCTTGAGTTTAGGTTTAACTTAGGGTTGCATTGCTGTGTATGTGTTCTAGCTGAAGCTCCTCGTGATCCAAAGGGTAAAGAGGTTGCTGGACCTAGTGGAGCTAAGTGATAGAAGCTTAGATTTCAGGTTTGGGAATACTTGCTTGTGATTTGTATGATTTTGAGTTTACTGTAAATTTCTAGGGTTTATGTTCTTGATGAACTTGATTGCATATATTCTTGATTTGGTTGATTGATTTGGTTGATTAAATGTTGAAATTGGGTTGTATATATGTTGCTTATATTGTTTGGGATGTTTTCCAGAAGGTAAGAACAGGTTTAATTGGTTTTGAATCAAATTTGGGATTGATTTCTGTATTCTGGAAAACTGGAAATTGAGTTACTATAGAAATCCCGTTTTCCAGATTTTGAGTCGCGTGACTAGCCAAGGAAGAGAAGGCAAGTCACGAGACGTGACTTCCAGTCACAACTCGTGACCTGCCAGAGCAAAGCCAGTCACGAGTTATGACTGCCTTTCACAACGCGTGACCGGCCTTGAGGAAGGCAGTCACAAGACGTGACTCCCCGTCATGCCTCGTGACCGGCCTGATAGAAGGCATGTCGCGTGATCGGCTGAAGAGAGAAGCAAGTCACGAGACGTGACGTTCAGTCACGTCGCGTGACCTGCGTGAGCGCCGCGTGATCTGCGAGATCACGTTGCGTGATCTGTGAGGGACGAAGCAAGTCACGAGGCGTGACCCTCAGTCACGTCTTGTGACCTGCCTTGTGAGGAGGCCAGTCACGCCTCGTGACCAGCCAACCTCACCCGTTACCCCGTCAGCCCTTCTTCCGAAATTTCCCGGCTTTTGACTCAAAAATGAATTTGGTGTTTCTTCTGTATGGACTTATATTGCGGTATGATGCATGCCATATTTTTATATGCTTTGATTTAAATGATACCATGAATTTCTGATGAATTCTATTCCGTACTCTGAGATGTGATTTGAATGACGCATAACCTGCTAGAGTCAAGTAAGTGGATAGTTAGGCATGCCTAATAGAGTCTTTAGCTGCAGCCCTCAGTTAAGTTTGGACCCCGATCAGGTCCCCGTTTGGTTCCTCGCGAACCCTTCAGTATTAGGATCTTGTTTAAGATCCCCTCAGTATATGAATAACATGTTTTGATAAATGAAATAACATTTGATTTGTACCTGTGAGGTACCCTCAGTATTCGATTCATACCCGTAAGGTACCTTCAGTACACTCGATATCCACTATCTAGAGTCAACAGGTGTTCTTTAAATGTTTAATAGAATTGCTCTGATCTGATCTGGCTATGAAATGGATTATCTGAATGAGTTTAATGATGAAACACATGTTGGATTATTCTGGTATGGATACGATTATGAGATACTGATTGTATGGCTTTTAAATATGAGCATGTTTATATGGATTATGTTATAGCCTTTGCATTCTGCCATTGTGAATGTGTTATGCCTTGACGACCATTGTGAATGGCCGTCCATTATTTATGTGTGTTTTCCCACTAAGCGTTTATCGCTTAGCACGGTGTTTCTACCCGTGCAGGTGCGGAAGGAGTTTTGATCTGAGAGAGTCACCATCATCAAGCCAACACAGAAGGGTTTTAGTGTAGGGCTCAGTTTTGTATCAGTGATGATTCTTTTTGTATTGAACTCTCTGTATCCATTTTGTATCAGCTTCCGCTTTTGTAATTACATTTTGTATATGTATTATTTTGTATCAGCTAGTTGATCAGAACATTATTGTAATAGTTGTTATATTAATGCATGATCAGCTAATGCTTTTCTTTCCTTAAAGTTTTTAATTATCCTGTATTTCTGTATGTATCTTGGTTGAATGTATGTTTTGCTTTGTACTTGCTTGGTGGCACCTTTTACTCATACGGCATCTCACTCCTTATCGGATGGGATCGCCTACGTATGGGAAGGGGGTGTTACAGAAGGCGAGTGGGAGCAGAGCTTGCAACTAGGAGCATAGGAATTTACATGTTTGGGAATTTTTGTTTTCTTTGTGCATTTTATGTGATTTTGTGTTCTTTGTGAATTGCTGGTAATTGATGAGATATAATATGTGTATTTGTATTTAATGATGTGGGTAATGATTATTTTGGGTTGAGATGCTTGGATTATGAGTAATGGAACCAAGATTTGAATTTGTGGTTGAACTTAGAGAGAGATTTCTGGTTTTCTTAAGTGAGGATTTTGATTATGTTATTTGTGTAATTAAATTATTGATTGTGGTTTAAAATTTGTGTATTAGGTAATTAAGATGACTTGAATGATCAATTTTTGTGGGGTTAAGTTTTGAAGTCAATTGGAGGTTTGGGTGATTTTAGGATTGTGATTTTCTGTAGATTTTCGCGTAAGATATGGAAATCATGACTCTGTCATGAGCGCGATAAAGCTCAGTGAATTTAGCCTTCACGCATGGCCAAACATTGGGTTACCGAGCCGCCGCAGGGAGAGCTCTCTGTCGCGAGCGCAACAGAGACGCTCGGCTACCGAGCGGATTTGGGCAGTCCACTGTCGCGAACGCGTGCCTGTGTGTGAGTGCGATAGTTTTTGTTGGTTGCTCACTGTCTCAAGCACGACAGTGAGATGTGCTTCTGGTCTCCGTGCGAGTGCGAAGACTGTCTCGATCGCAACCTGGGATAAGTTTTGCCTCTATCGCGAGCTGGACACCCCTGGCTTCAATTTGAGTTTTCTTTTGTGATTTTTGATATTTAATTTTCGAACTTGTGATGCTTTTAGGTTTATACTTAGACAATTTTATGAATTATATGAATATAATTGGATGTATTATGAATGACCTGCTAGAGTCAAATAAGTGGATAGTTAGGCATGCCTAATAGAGTTCGTAGCTACAGCCCTGTATTTTGTTTGGACCCTGATCAGGTCCCCCGTTTGGTTCCTCGCAAACCTCAATGTGTTTGGATCTTGTTTAAGATCCCCTCTGTAAAATATTTTGAAATGAGAAAATGTGATGTTGCTTTTCGATTCGTACTCGTAAGGTACCGCCATGCGTTCACTCGTTATCACTATTGTGAGTTAGCAGGTGTTATATTTGTTGTGTTATGAGAATGTGAATCCGAATGACTATGATTATAAGTATGTGAATCTAAATGACTCTATTTATGAGCATATGAATCAGTTAATATATGAATGTCATTATGCGCCTTTGAATGATTACGAATGTGACTCAATTATGATTATGTCTTATGATTATCAACATATGCCATTATGTATGTGTTTTGCCTTGATGACCATTGTGAATGGCCATCCATATTATTGTTGCTTGTTTCTTCACTAAGCATTATCGCTTAGCACGGGTGTTTCATCCATGCAGGTGAGGAAGGTGATTAGCTTTTGGAAGAGTCTCCGCAAGTTAAGCCAACACAGTGGGATTGATGTCAGGACTTAGATTTTTGTATTATGATTCTTTTTGTAATAGTGAACTCTCTTTGTATTACTCTTTTGTTCAGCTTTCGCCTTGTATTTTGGAAGATGTACTTATTTTATAATATCAGAACAGTTGTGTAATAAATATTATTATTGCATCTATGAATAAATGACTAGTTTGATTTTAAAGTTTTTAATTCCGATGTATATATGTATGTTTATTTTATATGGATTAATGTTATTGTAGCGTTTTGCTTGGCGACACCCTTGCTCATACGAGTTCTCACTCTATTACGGATGGCTTTTCCTACGTATGGGTAGGGGGTGTTACATACATACATACATACATACATATATATATATACATGTTATGTGTGTGTGTGTATATATATATATATATATATATATATATATATATATATATGTACGTATATATACATATGTATATATACGTACATACGTGTATATATATACGTATATATATATATACACGTATGTACGTATATATACATATATATGTATATATACGTACATACGTGTGTGTATATATATATATATATATATATATATATATATATATATATATACGTGTGTGTGTGTATATATATATATATATATATATATATATATATATATATACGTGTGTGTGTGTATATATATATATATATATATATATAATGTACGTATATATACATATATATGTATATATACGTACATACGTGTGTGTATATATATATGTATATATATATATATATATATATGTATGTATATATATATATATATATGTATGTATGTATATATATACATATATATATATATATATATGTATGTATATATATACACCTATATATATATATGTATGTATATATGTATGTATATACGTACAAATATATATATCTAACACATAAAGTTTTATATGTGTATTTATGTGTGTAGATATTTATATACATATACATACACACACACACACACACACACACATATATATATACATATGCATATTGTAAGCACCGTGTCCCGGAGCGGTCCGGATCAGAGGTTACCCTATGATGAAATCAGTGTTCGAGCCTCCATAAATGGTTTGGATTCGGGGGTTTTAGTCCCATGTTCCACGAGAAATGAATCTTTACACCTTTCCTGGGCAGAGGGGGAGAAAATGGGGTTATTTTTCGGGTAAAAACGTTTTTTCTCTCTACAGACAGCCAGCCCGTCGGTGAGAGGCAAGCCCGTCGCTTGGTGTCACAGACGGCTTATGGCATTTTTCGACGCCCGTCGGAAAATCACTGCCTCTGTCAGAGCACCGCCCGATTTTCCGGAGCACGCAACCGTTCCGACGCCCGTCGGTGAAAGTGGCAGGGCCGTCGGAAGTCTCCTTGTGTCAGTAGGATTCTTCCGACGCCCGCCCCTGTACACCGACGCCCGTCGGTCGTGTCTGGCTATAAAAACCTCCGGATTTTCACTTGAAAAGGGTTCCAGAATTTTACAAGAGGGGAAACTCTGCCCAAATCCAAGCAAATTTTCTCTCTCTTCTTACAAATCTCATTTACAAAGAGAATCATAATTAATCAAGGATCAAATCAATCAAAAGGAACTAAAACTAATTAGTTTCTTTAGATTTTGACTCCAAAATCAATCTTTTGAGGGGTTAAAGAAGAAATAGTTCATTTTTCTCTCTCTGATCCTTCATCTTTTGCTTCTCGTGGAACGCGCGGGGCTCCAACCAATACAAGAATCTTACCTGAAGCAATTATCTGAGGGTAAATATTCCGGATTCCCTCTTCATATTATCTCATATTTATTCCCTATTTTGTGAAACTTGTGAATATTTGTCATTATTTCTATTATTTTGACTCTCTTTTCTCATTTTTGAGGTAAAACACATTTTGACCTTGAAAAGTTATTTATCTGTCTCTCTCTCTTTTCTGTTTTTTTTCGGAAATAGTGGTGACCGACGGGTCATCTTTATCACCGACGCCCGTCGGTCACCCACCTACAGACGCCCTTCCTTGAGTGACAAACGGACACTTCGGTCATCTAACCGACGCCCGTCGGTCAGCCAAGGAAGGCCGTCGGTGGGTTCTATCTCCACCTTTTAATTTATCTTTTTGTCCCTTTCAAATCCTTTTGACTTCGTGTATGTTAATTTTATGTATATTAACATCTTTTAACTTTCTATGAGTGTATATTGAATCTCTTGGATAATCCCGAGCTTGAGCGGCTGTCTACCATGTGTGGAGGATTTCGTCCGGTTTAGTTTTCCTTAACCCTCTTGATTTATTTCTCTCGCTTATTTATTCATTAATTATTTTATGTATATGAATAAGCTCCTTTTATCTCGTTGAATGTAAAAATAGATCAACGATTTGTACTCAAATATAAATGAGTTCGTATAAAATGTAAAAGGGTCCAATGCCCTATTTTTATCCAATAAAGATCATCACAAACAAATATCCCATTTTTAATAATGATGCATGCGAGGACCAAAGTCCTCAAAATAAGCAATGCCCCGATTTATGTATGCTTCGCACATTTACAAAAGGGAGTTGTATTCTGCTCCTTGTATTATTGTAATTATCGCTTTTGATATTTATGTTGCTCATTTACCGCTTTCAAGATGTGAATAAATGTGCCTTTTAATTAACTGCACAGTGTGGAGAGAGAGCGAACTAATGATATTAAAATTTGATCATAACTTAATTGAGGTAGAAATAGATGAGAAATTCCGGACCCAGCTCTGGTCTTTGGGCTCAAGAGGTTAGAGGGTATCCTCCAATATACTTCTTGGGTCATGAGGCTTTAGCGCTAACCCTAGGCTCCTTGGGGTGAGAGGTTACCTTCTATGATCCCTCTGGCTGGCCCAAAATGGGTACCAAGCGCAGTCTTAGGCTCTCCGAGGCGAGAGAAACTTTTCCAATGTTCTATTGGGGTAGCGACTCCATGAAACCTCCGTGTTGCTCAACATAGACGCACTTGCGATTCATCGCAAGCTGCCAACGGACCCGCAAATGCCCCGATCGCCCACGTGCGGGAGGTCCGAAAGGGCGTCGCATCGGGATCCGGCGCGCGTCACACATATACATATACATATGTATATGTGTATATATATATATATATATGTATATAAATGTATATATGTATATTATATGTATATATGTATAGATATGTTACATATATACATGCTATATATATGTATACATATATACATATATGTATAGATATGTATATATATATATATATATGTACATATATATCTATATATATATATATATATGTACATATATATATATATATATCTATATATATATATATATATATATATATATATATATATATATATATATATATATATATATATACATATATATATATGTATTTATATATATGTATATATATATATGTATACATATATATATACATATATATATATATATATATATATATATATATATATATATATATATATATATATATATATATATATATATATATATATACACATCTATATATATATATATATATATATATGTATATGTATATATATATATTTGAATAATTAACATATGCCGCACACTTAAATGTATGACATTCATTTTAAGAAGGTATATAGACTTATATCAGTAATACAGTTAATTCATAAACTTTTATGCATATATATTTCTTTCTATGTTTGGTTCAAAAGGTTACATAACAAATATATTGAGCTAAACAATTACATCACAGAAGGGCAACATTACTAATTTACTGAATAACTATAATAAATCGAGCTAAGTTCCTTTCATAGAGCTTTTAGCACTTCAAGGCATATCTGAGTCTTTCAAAATTTGATTCGGACTTGGAATGAATATTCCAGGCTTCCTACGTGTCCCAGAGGTTGGAATCAGAAGCACATAGTTCTACTAATTCAAATACAATATACAATTATTTACATAGAACAGGTCATGCATTAGGACTCAGAACTTATTTTGTCATTACACAAGTTCTGGGCATTTATACCTTTTACTTGTTTAAGTCATTTACAAAGAATCAGAAATCATATCATAATACAAAAGCACATAAATATTAATACATAAATCATGTCATTATAAGTCAATCCATTTAGGCCAGATACCCGCTCTTTGTTCACATAGTATCGGCTATATAGTTCCATTCTTGATCAGAAAAATAATAGATTCATAATATCACTTAGTATTGCAAACTCTAAACCAATATAATTTAATATCAGGTCTAAAGACACATATCGAAATTACATTCAATTCTTGTATTTATCTAATTATTCAGTGAGGGTTTGTATAATTTTCAAATCCTTCACATGAATAGTCCACAAAACAGTACAGAAACATAGTAAATATTATTTACTATTGATAAATAATCATTACATTTAATTTGGTACCATTTAGAAGTCATTTTATAGCAAATTACATAAATAATTTCTGGAAAACAGGGGCCACACGGCGGTAAGGAAAACCTGACCGCCGTGTGAAATACTTCAATTAGAGCCTTGACCAAAAGAATGCTTTTACACAGTGATAAGAACAATCCTAACTGCCGTGTAAGAGACTCCACACGGTGGTTAAAGGGTCTTGACCACTGTGTGGGATGTTGGAATTAAAGCATTGTTAAGTAGAATGCTTTTACACGACAGTAGGGACATTCCTAATCGCCATGTCGGTTGACGAATAGCTGCAATTCTTCAATTCTCGCATCATATCAAGGCGGTAAGAGTTATCTGACTGTCGTGTGATTTAATAAACTTCTACAATTTACACTGAAGTGCAGCTGTGTTTCCACAAGCACAACTATGCTTTTCTAGAAACACAACATCGCTCTCTCTACAAACATCCAACCCAAAAATCCTTTCAAATCATCAAATCACTCTACAACCCATTTTAAAACCATATTTTTCACTTATTTAACTCAAGACAATTTTAATCATAACTTTTTTAGGTCCATTTATACCAAATCAAAATCATAATTAATCATTAATCAAAACCATGAATTCCTCATTCAAATACTATAAAAATCACCTCAAATTTCTTTACAAAATGCACAAATTATATCAATTCATTCAATAAACAAAACTCACTTCAGAAACACTTAAAAATCACTTGAGAGGTGCCCCAAGCTCTGCAGAGACAGGCTATAAAGCGAGGGGCATTTTTGAATTTTTAATTTTCTTGCCGACTGACTCCCATCCCTCATGCGAGGGATGCCCGTCGGTCGCTACCTGACAGCGATTTTGATTTTCTCTCAATAAAAAATCTAAAATTTTATCATAGCAAAATGAATTCCTGATTTTTAGGGATAAATTTGAAGTGATTTAAAATATTTATCTTTAAGTATAAATTAAAGATATTTGATTTTATCCCTAAAGATATTATGAAAGCACTTTATCTCTAGGGATAAATCAAATATTTGATATTTATCTTTAGGGATAAATTAAAAGTATTAGATTTTATCCCCAAAGATAATTTGAGATCATTTATCTTTAGGGATAAATCAAATATTACTTTTATCTTGAAGGATAAATTAAAATTTTTTATGTTTATCCTTAGATCAAAATGTAGCCTATAAATAGAAGTGCGAGAGAAGCATTTAAAAAAAGGAAGGGGGGGGGGGGGGGGGGGGGGGAGCGCAATTTTTGAGAGAAAAAATTAAGTTTCATAAACAATAAGTTTTCTCTTTATATTTTTTCCTTTTAAATTTATTCTCAAAGAATCAGGAGTCAATTTGAGAAACAGAAATTAATTCTCTTTTCTTGATTTACTCTCCTAAAATCTTTATTATTTTAAAAGAAACACTTTCTAGAGAGAGAAAGTGACTTTTAATTTGTTCAACTTTCAACCAATTCTTGTGGAATTCAAGGTAGAGATTTGCATTGTCACTGCCTTCCAAAGATCAATATTCTGAGGGTAAATATTTTTGAAATACTATTATTTTGTATTAACTCTAATATGTTGTCATGAAAAGTATAATTAGCCTCAAGATGTAGATTAATTTATTTATTGGCAATTATATTTTTTGTATGCTAGATCTGCTCGATTGATAGTTTGTTCAAATACAATTGCATGAAATACTGACTTTAACATCCTTAAAATGTAAGAATTTTAGCTTTTTGTGATAAAAAATGGAGTTTTTCCCTTATTTTTGATTTATGGAGATGACCGACGGTAAGAATGTCTCACTGATGGTTATTGCTCAAGTGAGTTACGAGACATCACGGAAAACTTCTTCCTCCCGTCGATCACCTCTCGGACGGTCGTCCTTCAGACCCTTGGTCGTCCCTAGTTTGTTTCTTCTTTCTTTTTGATTGTTTTTTTTCTCTTTCTCGTGTTATCTTTTACATTATTAATTTAGGTGTTTTTTTAATATTTTCTCTACTGTTTTGCTATTCATTTAGCTTTTAATGTTGCAAACATTTTTTTTTGCTTCGATTTTATGAGTTTTATTTTTTAAATACGGATGGTAAAATAGAGGCTCTGATTGGATGTCTTGGAGACATCATATTGGTTCACTTTTCTCAATTTTTTTTATGTATAATTCAGTTTTCTCGAATTTTATTTATTTAGTTTTATTTATTATTTTTGTTCACTTAATATAAATAGCCTAAAAAGATTTTTATGAATTAATAAGGTTTTCATCAATAAAATAAGGACTAATGTCCTAGTTTTTATTTTAATAAAATGTCACCTAAAAGCTATTTTTTGGTAAATATGCATGCGGGAACCAATGTCTCCACCTCGAATAAATACTCCATTTTATGTATGATTTATGGTTCTTTTTTTGGTTGGGGTTGTATTCCTCCCCTATTTGATTATAAATAAACTTTATTGCTTTATAATTGTTCCAATTTTATTATTTTCTTTATCATTTTTCTTAAATGGATGATGTGCGCTTTAATCAAATTACATGATGTATGAGAAAATGAATGGGAATTTAGTAAAAGAATTACTTATAACTTTAACCAAGGTATAAATAAAAGTAATATCCCGGATTCTCTCTGGTCTTAGGCTTCACGAGATTAGATTAATCTTCCTAATATTTTATTGGGAAGGAGATTCCAAAATATCTCTTGTTGCCCAAAATAGACATATGCACAATCCCAATATTTTGTTTGGTGGTGACTCTAAAACACCTCTCGTTGCCCAAAATAGATGCATTCATAATCTTTATGAGCCTAGCTCGGACTCTAGAAGTGGGTCTCCGAGGTCGACGAGGTTCGGTACTAGTCATATATATGTCTAATAATATTTTAACCTCGCTAAATGTGTTATATGGATGTGGTTTTATAATGTAAGAAATTTTATAATTCTGAACATAATAATTAATGTAATTGAATACTGTAGTTATTGTGTGGCATCCTTCACCTGTCGTGGTAGTTTACTACGTACGGGTAAGGGGTTTTACACCATAACTCAGCCAACTTGTGCCTGTGACTCAGCGAGTTACGAACGCAACTCAAAGAGTAATAGATCGGAAGGGAAAAGGGCACAGAGCCTGCCAGCGAGAGGCAGGTAGAGCAAAAAGGTGATAAACGGGCATCTCTTACTGAGAGACGGGCATCTGTCAATCAAAGTGCTAAATTTTACAATTAAACCCTCATTTTATGTAACACCCCCATACCCCCGGTAGGGAATATCGGGGCGCTACGCGGACACTTACGTATACATGTACATGCATCAGCGGAAGCGATAATAACAAATAAATTATTAGAAATAAGTTGGGCCCAAACAAAATTACTTTTATTATACATATAAACTATACATATACAAAAGTTATATAGTTATTACATATTCATTTACGTTACATATACAAATACATTTAACGATTATATGTCGAGACTAAACTCTCTATATACATAATGATGTTACTCAAAACATCAGAAACTCTAATTCTATCTTATACAAAAAGGGTATATCAAAAAGCTCCTAGTGGCCCTCACTTGCAGATAAACGCTTTCACTGGTCCGCACCTGTCAACCTACACGGAAATAAACATCCGTGCTAAGCGATAACGCTTAGTGGGGATGAAAATAATGCAGAGGACTTCTTTCGAAGTCTCAAAATAAATTATATATACACCACATATATGAGTCAAAACACACATGCATATATTTGCACACTCATGTAAATCATGTATTCCAATTCATATAAACATATACTTGTATACACAACTATCACGTTTCATTATTCTCATGTACTTTAACTTTTATTCGTAACACTACATACAATCATTTCATGTTCACTATACACTAGCAATAACAATAAGCCTGAATTCCTTTCACGGTGGATACGGGTAACTCTGGATACTGTTTACAGTATCTTACGTATGGAGAATTAACTCAAACTCTATGGAATACTCTAGGCATTCCAAACTCTGGGCACAATTAAGGCCAACTCTAGCAGCTGCACTCTAGCCCTTTATAAGCATGCTTATCTATCCACTATAACGGTAATCAGGCTCTAACAACTCATATACTGTGCACTGATATCAATTTATTTACTATAATTCAAAGACATTTAATTATATGTATAACTTTTACAAATCATGTACATTTAATTACTACTAATCATGTAAGAGGTTTAAAAGATAATTTAAAACCAAATACAGACTAAATGATAACATACAAGACCCATTTAAATCTTTAACAACTCAAAACAGGAATAAAAGGCCAAAACAAGACAAAACAGGCGGAAAGAGCTCACTGTCGCGATCGCGACTTGTGTCGCGCTCGCGACAGTAGCCTAAGGAAACAGGACCGTCGCGAGGCGTTCATGCGATTGCGGCTCGCGACGATCTGCTTCGCTTCATGCCCACCAGGAAGAAAGGGTCACGGCGTGACTGCCCATCACGCCTCGTGACAGGATCCTCACAGCGAGAGGGGGCATCACGTGGCGTGATGCCATCTCACGCCTCACCAAGGAAGGGGTCACGGCGTGACTGAACATCACGTCGCGTGACTCTCTCCTCACCGAAGGAGAAGGACATCACGTGGCGTGATGCCTTCTCACGCCTCACCAAGGGAAAGGGTCACGGCGTGACTGCTAGTCACGTCGCGTGACTCTCTCCTCACCGAAGGAGAAGGACATCACGTGGCGTGATGCCTTCTCACGCCTCACCAAGGGAAAGGGTCACGGCGTGACTGCTAGTCACGTCTCGTGACTCTCTCCTCCATCTCTGAAAACCCAATTTTCTAACTCGCTTCCCACGGAAATGAAAGACGCGATTCTGTCGCGATGTCAACTGGTGTCGCGCTCGCGACAGAAACGTTTTCCCCAATTCAAAGGCAAAATCCACACACTGATAAACTCAACCAAAACCCAAACCGACTCTTTTATATTTTCACATGCAACCACTTCTCTTTTAACATGCAATTGCCCTAAAATCATGCTCATAACTAAGTTTTCACTCAACTTCCACAATCACTTTCAATATTGAAACACTACAAGCAATCAGAATGATTTCACACACTTAAACAAACAATTGAGCTAATTAAGCTCCAAATACATTTCTTTATACAACTACATCTCTATTGAACATTCAAAATCATAACACATGCAAAATAGGAAAACCGCACACGATCCCTACCTCTAGGATGTTGAACCGCACCCTCTACTCGGCTACGACCTTCTCTTTGCCTTTGTTGGGCCTCTTGTCCACAGCTTCCATGCACAAACCATTCAACATACCAAAGTTACTCTTCTCTCTTACTTTAAATCAAAAACAGAAATAAAATAGAAGAAGAAGACCAATACTAACTTAAGAACATTACTTACCTTCTTAGGATACCTAATCAAGCTCTACTAGTCCCTCTCAAAGCCAA